>JAULBM010047588.1:0-10620 GCA_032357055.1 Geukensia granosissima | reverse complement strand
TGAGGTCGAAACTTTTGTTGTATCTTGTATTAAGTTTTAATTATATTTGTTATTGGTTTCTGGTATCGATCTCAAGTTTTAAATTCATTTCAACCGATTTTTATAGTGTGTTTTTTGTTGCTGTTTTGTTACACCACTGTCCCAGGTTAGGGGGAGGGTTGAGCGCTCACCAACCTTTTTAACCCCGCCACATTATATGTGCCTGTCCCAAGCCAGGAACCTGTAGCCCAGTGGTTGTTGTTGTTTTGTTTGTCATTTAATGTTATGTGTTTACCATTTTTGCTTTAGATTAGGTCGATTGCCGTGTTTTATGTATAGTTTCACAATTTTTACAGCATCCGTTGTGGTGTGGACTCTGGTTCATTGTTGAAGGCCATAACCGGACCTGTAGAAGTTAAAATTCTACTTTCACTTGATGGGTGACTGTCTCGTGGACAATCATGCCACATCTCCTTTTTTATATATTGACTTAAAAATTTATGTTAGTTCTTCGGAGTTCTTTAGTATCCAAATATGATTTATGCCACCTCTTGTCTTGCATAGTTGGTGTCAACATTGGTAATTTTGTATTGTAGAGCTTTTTATTAGATAGCAACTGGTGAAGCATAATACACTATATACCTTATTCCAATTTACCTGACGGCACTTATCTGTTCATATGACATTTTAATGGTTTTCATGAAGTTAAATCATTTCATAAATACAAAATATGCCATTAGCTCGCTAAACTCAGTGTTAGGCAACTGATCAACAAACTTTTCCTTTCTAAAATCAAATAGCACACCATACAAATTGAGCCTTTAAATGAAAGATAAACACAGATTTTCCTCCCTGACTCCTAGGTCATATTCAGAAAAAAATACACTCTACATGTCATCGGATATTTTTTTGAAATTATTTGGACCCCCCCCCCCCCCGAGGGCGGCCGGGGTACAGAAATAGGTCGTTCGATTTCTCCGCCTGCAGGTAGAACCGTTGCTAAAGAGGCGTAGGTTGGTTCGAGCGTGATGTATAAATACCCGAACTCCCCTACTTGAATGTTGTGCCGGGGAAAGAAAAGGCACTAGCTTTCTCCGTCCTGGAGGCACTAGTCCTCGAAAAGAGATGTCCCTGATTGTGGGGGTGTATAAATTCACAATCCGTCAAGAGCGAGACGTTAAAGACGCCCCGTGTTTAGGAAATGCCACGTCTTCAGCACGTTAAAGACCTCTTGTAACAGCTCATTTTGAGTGGTCAGAAGGCGGCCAGTAACAAGGCTTAAATTTCCGCCCCTATCCAACCCGCAATTTTTCCAGTGGCAGTCTAAATGTCCCTCCTATCCTTGCTCACAGTCTACATATTGATTTATTGTTTAATCTTTTTCATCCTGAATATGTAGAAAATATTTGCCACTGGACGTTAAACAACAATCAATCAATCAGTCAATCAATAACTTATAAGTGCTTGTAAGAACACTTAATCAAAAGAAGATATACCCCTCATCTGATTCTATAAAAAATTGTAAAAGTATTCAAACATTTTTCTTTACCACCATTTATATCACGATTAACTTTTTAACCAACATTAACATCTTTAGATCAGCACGAGTATCTTTAGTCTGCGCTGACCGGATTTATTATAGAAATGGAAGCAATTTTGAAGAGATTTATTGATGTCTTATCTTAACCGACGTACAAACTGAAAAAAGTGAGTGAGTCGGTTGAGTTAATACATCGATAAACTCCGATGAAAATGGCATTTATGATTTATAAGTCCAATTTTAGTTTTTAAAAATGACGATACAATTTAATTCCAAGAGAGGAACTATTTTATTAAGACCTATCAATTTAGCCTCATGAAGTCACCCACATTGGTTAATCGTATGTAAACTTTTCTTATGCCTAATTGAAATGTAGCATTTTGATATTATTGGAATTAAATCTACTTAAATAAGGACAGGTTTTGTTTATTTTTACAGAGCACTGTTTACATTCATGGCAATAGCACTACATGAGGCAAACCCTGGTCATCACCTTCAGGTATTTCATGTTAACACTTGACAACAATTGTAAATCTACATACGGTTGAGTATTTTATAGTACATCATTATTTGAAAACTATTATAGCATTTAAACTTGTTAACTTCTTCATGGATAATATTCAATATCCTTTCTTATTAACTCATATACAAATGCATATGTTTTACAATAAGTTATACACAGAATCAGAGGAAACGAACCTGGTTTTTCTTTTGGCCTATAATCATATTGGTTCCCGTAAATGGGATCATTTTCCATTTTGTGTGACATATTTTAAAGTATAGATTAGAAAAATAAGATATATTATTCTCAACCACTTTTGTATGTTTAAACACGTTTTGTTAGAAGCGTACATGTTAAAAAAAAAAGATTTAACGTGACAAATGCATATTCTTAGATTTTTATTGCTACATATTAGGCGGTTACTTGATGAGCATTATCCCAATTTATTTTTTAAATTATTAAAATTGCTTTTCAGTTCCATTTTTATGAACACAGTAATATTTCATCTGTTTGTTATATAAAATATACATACTTTTATTTTAGACAAGCATTCAGAAGACGTCAGATATTCCGGGATATAGGAAAAATATGGTTTTCTCCCGATTCTTCCAAATACCTACTACGTTCCCGGCTGGATCTGCATTTAGTGAGGTATGATTTGATTATAACTATTCTGCATTTTGTTAATATAACCCGGTTTTAAAGTTATAAGGTTTTGAAAAAACTTAAAAGCTTTTTTAATTCACTGAGAAAAATTCATTTGCAATCGGTAAAGTTAGTAAGTAAATCAAGCTTTTATATTGTTCGTTTTAGTTAAATGTTAGGCTTCGGACAAAAGTTACTCAGTATTAAGATTCATAATCCTACTTCAGCGTTTAGGAAATAAGTCTTCATTGTTTAGAATGTTTTATAATGTTGGTAAAATTTATGAATGTTATCGTTAGTATTCAATATTTTTTAAATGCGGCTGTTGAACGTATTTGATGTAGTGGGTCTTATAGAAGAATATTCACAAAAAACAATGCTATATGCAGCTGAGCTGCAGCAGACGCTCATGTCACGTCACTTGGTCTACCGCACTCATGGTGATAACATTTAACATTATATGAATGTACCGATTCTGAAATTCAACTTCCGACCTCGTAAAACGCATTGCAATATCCAGCATTTATGCACAGTAAAGGTCCAATTCACAGAATTTCAAATAGCAGATATTTTGTAATGAATGATTTATTATTAGGGCTGGGCATTGTATGCTGAATATTTAGGAGAAGAAATGGGACTGTACCAGACTGACGTTGATTTGTAAGTAATGTAGATTTGCATCTTGGTAGTTGAACAAACACATAGAATATTGATATAGCTGTTGAGCAACTGATAATCTTAATTAAAGCAATTATGAATAGAAGAACACATTTTGCTTAACGTGTGGAATTTGTTATTTCTACATCCAGTTTTAAGCTATTGAATTTGTTTTTATTTATAACAGACATACCTCAAAGTGTTGCCAAAATAACAGCTTCTGGGTTTTTGACTTGCGTATCAAAAAACGAATAGAAAATTGGTTTTGAATGTAATGGTTTATAAAGCGACTAACTACTTTTTGTTCTAAATTATTCACACGGTCCAGATAGGCAAGGGGGTATGTTTTGCACAGAAATGTCGTTAAACTCAACCAAATCATTTGCCGTTATCAAGTAGGCTGTCTTTAATATTTGTATAAATGTGTAAGATTTTTCGTTATAATAACATTTTGTTTTTGATTGATGCATTTCATTATGGTTCCTATTGGTTGATACCACATCAGATATCCTATTTTTTAATATTTTGACAGACTAGGGAGATATAGTATGGAGATATTTAGAGCTTGTCGATTAGTTGTCGATACTGGACTTCAGTATTTTAAGTAAGTATATACGTCTTAATTTGTATTTAAATTAAAATAATATGGTTCTAATAGTGAAGCAGGAGTTGCTTACCCTCCCGGAGCACCTGAACTCGTCCTTGTTTTTGTAGGGTTCGTGATACCCGAGATTTTTGGTTGTCAGTGTAGTGTTGTGGCGAACTATATTTGTGTTTCGTTTCTTTTTATTGGCCACGGTCTCGCCTGTCTTCTGATTTAAGCTTTATATAACATTCAATAGTGTAGAAGACAAATATGTCAGACATTTATATTTAACAGGTAGACTTTTTGTGAAAAGAAAGAATTTTTATTCACTTTTGTTCACGTTCCAATGACTTTTATGATGGCAATCGTAAGATGTGTTTTAAGTTGATATTCATCGGTCCATAGAGTTTTATGTTAGCTCAGTTAAGAGTTATTTTGTCAGCTAGTGTGGAAAAGGTCCAGATTAACGTCTACATCCGTTCAACACCGATTAAGAATATCCAGTCTCAAGGAAAAACATTTGAATGCCACCGAATTATGGTACATTTAAGCGGCCAAACAAGACTTCGTTTCTGTTAAAATATCATAATTTACATTTGTCATATTAATTTGAAGTCCTACTTCAAAACGAGGCCAGAACAAGACCTTGCTTAATAACGAAAATAATAATAATAAAATTATTCTTGTATTTCAGATAAAGAATCTCTTGGAAATTCATGTTAAATTTTGTTCGTTCACTTTGACATTAGTCCGTATGACCATTTTCTCTGTAAACTTTAAGTACCCTCCGGTTTGCTTCTCTTCATCTATGTCTGGCACTCATAAAATTTGCTGTAAAGCTCTCATTTGTGATGTTCGCTAGTATTTCTTCACATACTTTTAATATTAGTAGTGGAAGAATAGAACATCTTGAATACACGGCAATAACTGTATGTTATGCGTTCTTGCCCATTTGCTATCTTTGAATTTTTGTAAAAATGCAATTTTAAACTTAAATATTATACTGAATTGAGGTGAATTCTACTTCTCTATCATTTTAAAGGAAAAAAAAAACGAAATATATGACGGAACGAAATTATCCATACCATATATACGTATAAAAACTATTGAAAAGTCAAATTTAAGTGCGTGTAAACGCTTTGTCATTTTTTCAGTGAAAGGTAATACGGTAAACGCTTTGTCATTATTTCAATGAAAAGTAATACGGTTTGTAACTTAAAATTACAAACGGTTTGTAATAATGTGTGATTGTTTTTCTTGCAAAAGCTGGACCAGGGATCAAGCTGTAGAGTATTTAGGAAATTATACATCTATGGGCAAATCAGAAATATCATTTGAGGTGAACAGATATTTAACAATACCGGGACAGGCTTGCTCATACAAGATAGGTGAACTCATGTTTAAGGAACTCAGAAATAAATCTGAACAAGATCTGGGTAAGACTGTTAATTGTAATATTGTACAAGCAACCTGCATAAGAAAAATAAGTTAAAATGTTATTTATATGTTAACAAACTTTTCTTAATTCGAGGGAAAACTGACGAGCCAGACAAAGGGATGAGTCGAAAGACACGTAACTGGGTGTACAAGACGGAACGCGTTACCAAAAATGGACATATATCTTCGAACCCCATTAATATGAGGGCTAGCTCAGACTCTAGGGTTTTTTGTGTTTTTAAGAAGCTCATTCATTTGCTTAAACCTCCTAGCGGAGAACTGGAACAGCTTGTTTTAATATTAAACCACCACTTCACAGGAAGTATGAATGAATATTCAATATTGGTCAACAAGATTGTGGTGACTTTAACTGGGAGTCTACATATTCCAGTTTGAACAGTTTATTTGTTAACGACTGGGCTCTATAGTGGCCACATACCCTCGAATAAAGTATAAATTGTGAGATTTAAACGCCATACATAAGGGAAGCTGGCATTTAAATGCATATGAACAGGAAGTTGACTTATGCAGCGTTGAAGTCATCACAGTTTGTTAAGCAAGGGAAAAAACCAATCACCGAAGATCACTACCACTCTACAAAATAATATCAAGACATATTTAAAACAAAACTCTTACTATTAAAAACAACATAACAACAGAATCACAGATGACATTGGTTGTCAAAACTTATTTTATAAAAATGAACATGCGCAGATTGCTTGGGAGATTAAGAGCTAATCACAAGGCCTGTTGTATAACTCTTATTGAAAGCCTTGTGAAGACCTCTAGATCTTGAATTTTGTCAAGTTTTTGTATATTGTATAAATATTGCGCGTTCTCTTTCATATTTACACCAGTTATCTTATTTATACAAAGAGATTTTATAAGTAGAGTTAAATAATATCTGTTAAGTTGCTTAAAGAGTTTTAAATGTTTCTCGTTGATTATGCAGTGACCTTGCTACTGGGGCCCGATTTTCTTTTTTAAAAGTCACTCTGGTCAAAATATTAAGTTTTTTTTCATTGAGGATCTTAAACAAAAATCAAGGTTACTGACAGTTTGAATCCAAAAGACTGGATACCAGATGTATTGTAAAGTGGCAATATTTTAGATTTTTGATTATATGTTCACATTTTATTGTATTTTATCATTTTACTTAATCTCCGCATTTATATTGGAATTAGTTTTCCCTTTGCGTATGGAGTACATCCATCATTTCAGTCCTCCTTGTTAAACATTGAACGGATGAAAATCAAGTTTGCCTATTATATCTTAATTTGCACATACGCATACTTTTATTATTTGCACAGGTGAAAAATTTGACATCAGAGAATTTCATTCCGTAGTTTTAAGCAGTGGCAGAATGTCGCTAACTACATTGGAAATGGTGGTTAACAATTGGATAGAAGATGTAAAACAGCGACCATTTAATAAAGGCTTTCTTCATATTGTTCCATTTGGGTCAGTTGTATGCTTTGTAGTTTACGCTTTATTAATAATGTCTTGTCAAAATGTGTAATCAAATGTTTATTTTCCCATTTAATTCATAAAAACACATATACAATAAAAATAGTTATTAAATTAAGTGTCGATTATTTAAAGGTTATTAAATATATCTCTACCACTGACCCAAGATTGCTCTCTTAATTATTTTGTTTTTCCATATACGGTGGCGGAGCAGATGCCCAATTTGTTCCGTATCCGGACTGGGTGTTATATGTGTCATTTCCGGTTTGAAAATTTGTAGTGCCATAACCATTTTGAGGAGCATGTGTTCCGTATGATGCTTGTGTGACAAATTGGTTATACTGAGGTGTCTGCCCTTGACTAAGAAAAGCAATTTGCTGTTGCTGTTGAAAAATTAAGCGTTGCATTTGTTCAAACTGATCGTTTGTAGAAAGCATAAACGCCTTTCTGTAACAGCAAAACATTCCACAAACAATTATACAACAAACCAACAGAAACCCTGCAGCAAAGATACCACCACTATTAAGATATGTTTCCAATTTCCAGCGGTCTCCACACATGTCTTCGAATTCCTTACTACAATCGATAGTGCCTATTATTGTATAAATCAAACTCAATCCACATAAGGAACACGATGTGATAGCTATGACGTAAAATGCTATTAGCTGAAATGAAAGGAAAATTATTACCAATATTTCATAGTAAATTTGAAATGAACATGTGAAATGAAATTATACCACAAAAAATTAACGAAAATTGTCAATTTTTTAGGTGTTAAGTCGGGATATATAATCAGTTCGGATTTGTATTTAGCCGTCATAATGATTTGAATTAGCGATATGATTGCGACTTACGATCGGCTTTGAATGCGATTGGTCCCAACGTGAATCACAAGCTAATAACCCTTCTGTAGCACTAAAGCTCGCCTTCGTTATTATAATCTTCTGTTTTCAATATTAGGTTTTTTAGCTTTATTAAATCGTTGATTTCTATCCTTTTAGTCTTGGTCTTAACTTTTTCGGACTAAAAGAATTTTTCCCCTTCTGGTATAATTTTTAACGTGGAAATTGCAAAAACTTGAAAAAAAAAATTGTTCAATGCACAATATACGCTTCCTAGTATATTTGAAAACAGATGCCTAAAAATTACAATAATAGTTACAAAAGTAACAAACTAGATAACAAGCATTTATAAATAGAAAAATTGCAATATGAAAAAGTTATTTTTGGCTTATTGATTGATTGATTAATTGAATGTTGCTTAACGTCCAGCGGAAAATATTTCATGCATATAAATGACGTGAGCAGTCTTTGCTCTTACTCCTATATGGTGCGTCCTAAGCAAATAAGCAGCAAAAACCAATATTAATGTATTTGGTTTGAGCCTGCCGGGGATCGAACCCACGACCATCAGCACTCGAGGCGAGCATGCTGACTATTACACCACCGAAGCGTATTTTGGGCTTACCAAACATCTTTGTTTAGTTCTGTCACTATCCGTATGCCATTGGGGTTTGGTGCATGATAAAGACAATCCTAATGACGCAGCTACGAAGACCTAAAACGTACATAATTAATTTTATATGTATATATGAATAAATAATTTATACTAACGAAAATGTAACTGCTGCTTAGAAATATTTTAAAAATATTTTGGCACTGTTCCAGCGTTTAATTTTATACAATTATGCCCTTTTAAAAGTGCGTGCGAAATGATGTTTTCCTTTGCACATAAAACAGCTTATCGAGAAATACTTGAATGCTGTATAGTTTTACTCTTTGCGGGCTGCTATCGTCATTGAATCATCATTGAACTAATGCATCCTTATATTTTCATGTTTATATGTACATCTACCTAATGAAGGTTTATCCGGAAAAGCGCTGCAATCCTTGATTTTTTATTTTTGGTAAGAAAATGAAATGCATGTCACTTTTTTAGAAACTTGTTTCGTGACACACGGCAATATGGTGAACTTAGGCAACAGCATCACGAGAAATAATGCAGTGCACAACCCTGAAAAAGGTGTGGATTGTGTCTTTCTGGCATATTTCATATTCTTTCTTTTAAATATCTAGGGCCGTCTTGAAACTTGGTGTTTAAGGATCTTTGTTGTATATGTAATAATTTTGTGATGTAGCGCTTTACATATAATTAATCATAGAAAAGAAAAAAAAATGACTGATTTACTTTCTCAGTTTTCTGTGGTCAAAATTAGTATCCACCACATGAAATTATATTAAAAATAATAAAAAAACTAAAATAACCATAAGGTAAATATGTATAAAAGAAAACCATTGTTTATGTTGTATAAACAACTTTGAATATAAATAATAATACCTTTAGTCACACAAGTTTTAGAAATAAAATCGTAAAAATTTATAAGTGGCAAAGAGTTGAAAAATAGTTAAACACAAAAGCAGATAAAAGAAGCGTTTTGATTGGAAAATTCTCTACAGTGCAGTATGATATGTTTAATCACAAAATTGAAGTTCAACTAGACTGCGATGTGATGAAAAACTGATAAGCTCGTGCCCTTTTTGTAGCCAATAGGAAAAACACTCTAAATGTAAATTATTTTTAAAAATGTACTTAAATCTGTACTTTTGTTTAAATGCCGCTCGTGTTTTTTGTCGTCTGTTTCTCTTCTTTTGACAATAATCGTGTCTGTCCTATGACTTAACGAATATCGTGTACCCATTAGGTATCTTCATTAAGTAATAATAGTTGAAGTGTTGAAATGAGATAGAAGCAAAACTCTGTGAAAAAATCAGTTGAACATCTGACTAACTTCGATAGGCTAGGCGGATTTCTACAGACGTCATGTTAAAAAAATCCCACACAATAAAACGGATCCTTGGTAAAATTTCATGGTAATGAAATTATAGGTTCCGTTATTTTTGAGTGAATTAACTATAAATGGTACTTTGTTATATGTGATCTGAAAATTACATCCGAAACGGCTTTCAAAGTAGTTGTCGTCCCGTACAGTTTCAGCAGCCGAATATTTGCTAATGAGATATGTCTCATGTATTTTTCATGTTTCATTTCTTATGCCTGTCGTGTTATTATTTTAAATTATAAAGGCGGTGTATAATAGATTTATGACCATCCCAACAAATATGTTAAAAACTCATCTTGAATCGGACGAGTGTTTGAACGAGCAAATATATTGGTTTATCGATTCATGGCAGGAACATGTACTGCTGCTAAAATATCGATAATGTGAGGTTTGATTTTCTGTTCTGATAACTATTTTAGTAGTACTAGGGGTGGGGGTTGAAAGTTATTAACGTCCTACACAGCAAACTAATGCTCTCAATCGGACTGTTAGTAGTACTATCGTACAATCAAGGTTTAAATAGTTCCTCCTTAGATCTTATGGCCGCCGTCATGTATTGGTTGATCCATATGGAATCAGTTTATCTCAACTAGTAGTGGACCTGTTACCAGTTTTTCAACAATGAGTAGACCTCTTCGTGGATTGACGTTAGCCCGATTAGAATTAAATGATCCCAATCTCCAACTCTATGTTCCGCACGCGAGGCAAGGGACGCTTAACATTCCATAGAACCTGATCCGACTGTTTTGTAAAGGAGTTAATGTAGTCCAATTCACTGTTCAGTTTATAGAAATTTGTTTAGAATTTGTCTTTTCTCTTTAGACGATGCACTTCTGATCTCTCGGATATTGATATATCTGACGTAAAAAGTGATAAAGTATTATCCATTATCCTTTTTCATTATCATACTGACATATTTTACGTTAATGCTTAATTTCAAACAATATGCTCATATATTTAATTCCCCC
>JAULBM010047577.1:0-10620 GCA_032357055.1 Geukensia granosissima | reverse complement strand
CCATTAGAGACAGACAGAAGATCAATAATATTGCAACAGTGGTATGGATTAATGTTTTAATTTCACCTGATTTTTACTGAGGATTGATATAATTAACATTTGGTCTGAAAAGGATCGAGAATTTGGGATACCGTTTCCTACTCTCTGTAACAGGTTTTCTTTCATTATTATCTTTTTGTTACCATTGATTGGCTTAAAACGACAAATATTTTCCAGATATTTTCTAGCATGTCCAAGAAGTTATTTTCCTTCTTAACATTGGTCTTTCTGCTTACGTACAGGATTTTCGTTTGTTCACATGTTTGTTTAGATTTCTGTATTATGCGAAAGTGATTTGTGAGGTTGCCCTTTCATTCAATTTTTACTTAATTTGTTAAAAACTTGAGAATTCTGTCTGTGTAGTTGATAAATTGGTGCAAAATTCTGAGAGATGAGCCATATTTTGATTCTGGGCCTCTGCACATGGGTTGAATTTCCACAGATTAACAAACAAAGTAACCTCAAAAAACAAGTATTTGATCCCGACCTAATTGGTTATTCATTCCAGACCACTATACTCTATGTCAGAGTTTGTTGGAATGAGTAAAAAGGCTATGAAAGATAAACTGTCTGCCCTATACTTATAAAATAGCCTTTATTTTGTAGACTGAAAAAAGTGCAAGCAGGCTGCAATAATACTTTTTAGCATTCACGATGTATTTTAAATTGAGCTGAGTTTTTAATTCTATATATATGGGGATTTTACATTGGAAAATCAGCCATTTGTTTGCCAGAAGTGGCTCTTTGCGCGTGTTAGCACGAGACTGGGAGTACACATTGACAACGCTGCATTTTAATTACGTAATTAAACTAGGATTAGATAATATGCAAAAATGGTTTGAGGTGCACCTGAATGAAAGTTAAAAAGTAGTTCTTCTTATATGGATTGCAAGAGAAGGTCTGCAGAAACGAAATGTGCGCCATTTTTTTAATAACTTCATCTAGGTCAAAAATATAAAGCGTTCCAGACAAATATGAAGATTGCTGAATTTTAAATCTCCATAAAGAAATTCAGGGCAGAAAATAGTATGAGAAATGTTGTTGCATAATGTAAAACATAAACCATTAACTGTGGAATAATTCCTCCTTTTGAAATAAATAAAGAGGCAGATATAATGCACATATAATTTAATATTGCTCGAAAATCACACTCTACAACAGCCTGACATAAAGCGTAGTTGGTATGGTCATATTCCAGTCGTAAATCAAAATATGCAGGATATGAATTATAATAACTGATTGATAAGGATATTGGGTTTTTTCACTTAATTAGTTTTGTTTCAACAATATGAGTGACAAAGAGTTCCAAACTTGAACTTGTTTTACGTAAATAGGTAAATTCTTTTTGTGATAGTAAACAAAAAGTTTATATGTCAGACTCAGCCAACAAAACATTATAAATAATTTATAATAAAGTTAAATTTCAGTGTGTTTATCAGATGTAAGATTCTGAAACTGTTTACTGGGAAATCTTGGAAATATGCTGATTGTACAACATAAATTTTCACAATTTTCATCGGCGCATTATACATGCTATTTCCTGGTTTTTTTCTGCCTTGAATAGGGGTGCACCTTTTACTATAATAAATGTGCGGTATAGGTAGAAGAATACCGCCTGAGAAAGTTCATGTTTATATGACCTGTGACTAATTTTCCAAATTGATTTAACAAATATTTTCATTTGAATTTTTTCACCAACAATATAGCTTTTGAATTACATGTAGTAAATTTTTTATTACATAGGAAACATGTGAAGAAGATACCACACAAGTCAGGCTGACATTCTTCAATGAAGAATCACAAGAGGAAGTGAGCTGGCACATCTCTATGGCAACAGATGCAGGAGTGCTTTCATTGGTCAGTGCAATTCGGGAACCATGGGAAACAGAATTTGGAGTAGATCTTGATGTAACTGCAGTTTCTTTCACATCAGACAGTTGATAATATTGCTTGTTGTGATTTTACCTTGGAAATTCATAAATGTTAAATAAATGAAAGGGAACTGTCATTTGGTTTTCATGGCAATTGCTTGGAATAAATATTGCATATATATGATTATGTGGGTTCCTGCAATGGATATGTATGTGGGTCCTTGCAATGCAATGGATATATATGTGGGTCCTTGCAATTCAAAAATATAACAGCTTCTAATTTTCCTTTGGAAAATAATGTTTTATGTATGCCTGTGTATTAGCTAGAAATTTTTAGATCAGTACCGAAAACTAACTTGTAGGAATCTTTTAAAAGAAACAGAAAACAGTTACTATTTTCTTGAACATTTGCTTGTACTTATTGATACTAACATTGAATCTTTTGTGTAATTCAAAGGTGCTTTTATGCTTTATGTTTTTATTATTTTTATTACATCTGCTGTGAAACTGCTTCTTTATTATTGTAAATAAATGCTGTTTATTTTATTTATTTAACCATTGTATAACAGTAAAACAGAATTGTACATATATTGTGTTTATTTGTAAATTGTCGTAATAATAACAAAACACCAAAGATGTAGATTTCTCAGGTGTTGTTTATTTATATAGCTTACCTGTAACACCTGTTTTGTTAATTTATGGTAGAGACAGTCTGGGATTGAGTTGAAAACTGTTTTGTATGTTTGCTGTTTTTTAGATTCGCTTAAAATTAAGTAGCCTATGCATGGCCGTTATGTGAAAAAAGCAAGATTGATTTGAAATTTGGTATGCAGATTTTTAAAGATAGGGCATACAATGTAAGAGATTTTGGTTGTTGTTGGATGTCAGGTTCCTGTTTTGTGTGATTTGACCATTTTTCTGGTTTCTGGAAAGAGTGATTATATGTTAGCCTGACTTATTGTGCAACTTAATATTTGTGATGTTTTGCTATACTTTGGTCTGACATCAGTAGTTATCTTACACAGTCAAGAAAATGTTTATTTTAACCACCAACGAAGTTTGGATGGTTATTACAGGAATCAATGTGTCCACTCTAAGTGCATCTCCTTCTTCAATTGATCTCAATTTGAAACTTTTACATGAATAAAAGACACAGTGTGAAGATTTGCACTTAGGACAAAATTCTTCTTGGCCGATTCCAAGGGGGCAGACTACATGGGGGAGCAGAGGTATCTTTTGTGGGTTTTGCTCACAGTACGTCTTGTTGTATTCTTAGCTAACATGTCTAAAAAACTTTGTTGCATTAATTTATATAAGGGCCATCTCTTTAAAACTTTTCATTATAAACATGGAATATACTTAGAAATTTTTTCTGTGGAGAAAAGAGATTTTAAACACCTCTATGCAGTATTACCACATTTTCAGGGTGTTTCCTAGTGCACAATGTATGTTTTAATGCAGCAGTACTATGAATTTTTTTTTTAGGTATCACAATCCTTTTTTTGCTACAGTATGAAGTTAACAGAATGGTATTTGACAATTTGATGGTTGCATATTGAGTTTACAGCTGGCAAGGTTTAAGCATACCCAATAAATGGATATTTGAAAATTCAAATTAAATCCAAATTGATGCAAGCAAATCTTCTAATGTAATAATGTTAACTCCATTCCAATGCAAATGAATGAAATTATGTTCAATTTCAACATTTTAAAATAAGGAAAGAACATCTATAATTGCATAGTTTCTTAAATGGCTTCAAAGGTGGATTTGATGCCATGAAATCCAATAAAAATCCATCACAAACACTTTTGTATTAGAATATATTGTTATTTTACTGTGTGTTAAAATGTCATGCCCCAACATTTCAACTTCTATGTTTAGTTGCTCAGAATTGTTATGTATTTGTTGAAATCCACATCTGTTTTATATTTTAAATAATTAGAACAACCTTATCTATATTAAACAACTTTCATGATCTCTGTTGACCATTGATCTGTTAAACAAATGGACGTTTTCAGAAATTCAACTTTGGTCCTCGTAAAACGTATTGTGCAATCTTTGCGTCCTTGTAAATGATGTCTTGACCAATGAAAATCGATCAGAACAATGACATTACCACAATTCCATTGCATTTCTGAAACAGTCCATTGTCTGAATGTTTTTAATGTGCATTTAAAATGAATTTCTAAGAAGTTAAACTAGATATAAAAAATATAACAAAGATGTTAATAACTGTAAAATATTTTAGTGTAAATATAATCATATCTTGCTATTTTTAGTTGGTTTTTTTTTTAGTTTCTTGACATTTGGTCAGTAGATGGAATTATAGAATTTTCAGACTTTTCTATTTGATGTTGCCGTAATGTGTGAATTATGAAGGTGTAACAGCAACTTTTAAGATGAAGAACAGTAATAACAAGGATGTTGACCTGAAGGTGAACATTCTTTTTTTATTCTGATATTGTCTTCCAGTTTAAAATGGCAAAAAAATTTTTAGGAATGTCTTTCATCATGATAAATAATCAAAACAGAAACTCATTTTGTAAGTCACAAATTTCTTTATACACTACAGAATGTATTTACTTCTCTTCTATTTGAGACACATTCTATATATGTTATTGAATTGTGTTTTAAATTTTGAAGTTTCTTCATGGTTAAAAAATGTTCAAATGGAGAAATAAAGCAATAATACATGTAACACCATGATGACTTTTATGATTCTGTATACATGCATGTCTGTAATTATTGACGAGATGTAAATATAAAGATAGAACACTTTTTGTACATGTATAAAGCAAAATTCTTGTAAGTTAATGATATGAAAAAATATATTTGGGGAATTTGCAAGACAAACTCATAATTCATTAAATACTTGATTAATTATTTTATTTGATTTGAACCTCTTTTAAGCAACCACCTGCTTTTTAAGACAAAGTTATCATATAATACTAGCTACAATGTACCTGTTTCACGTTTACTTGACCTGTGTTAAAAGAGAACACCTTCTTATACAAGAGTATAAACCTGATTACTTTTTAAAAATTTTTATCATATTTCTGTTTTACTGTGCAGCTTTGCAATCACAAATGCATTTTTAAAATGAACTCAATGATGATTGTTGATTCTGACTTATGTGGGATTGATTTTAGTAAATGGAGTCTATGTTTTGGTTCATTTGTATGTTTTAAACATGCATTTCAAGTTGGATGTTTTATTATCTTAATTTGCTGATTCTGTAGTGCCAATCTTTTCATACATTGTTTATTTTATATTTCTTTGATGCAATTCAAACTTGTTTTTTATTTGGGAGACTGTATCTCAAAATGTCACAGATATGTTATTGTGTTGTTGTAAAGAGTTATGAACAAGAATGTGAGATATTAGAATGTCAGTTAACTAACTTCCCTGTGATAGCCGAGAAATATATTATAACGTATCTTTACACCTGTATTACTGTACTATTATGCAGCTTTTATTGTTATTGAAAATAAATGTTTTATTATGGGAAATACTTTGTTTTTACAGTCTCTATACATTGAAAGCAGTGAACCTGTGAAGTAAATTTTGAAAGTTTATATTTGTCATGTGTAAAACTAGAGTATTTCCTTTTTTGCCAGTAATTATGTACATGTAGGACATAAAGCATTAAAAAATTTCTAACCCAAGGAACAGCCTTGGTGGTGTAAGGTTAGCATATTCATCTTAAGTTTGAAAGGTTATGGGTTCGATTCCCGGCTGGGTCAAACCAGACATTATAGTTGGTATTTGCTGTCTCTCCTCTTAGCATGCAGCATTTAGGAGTAAGGGCAAAGACTGGTCAGCCCAGTCAGATTATTGTGTCTGGATACAGGGGTATGTCTTCCTATTGCTTTTTATGAGGTAGTATGTTAATAATCTGACTCAGCCTGATAGTCTAGTACAAAGTAGGGTTAAATCATCATCATTTATTCATATGCTTTCTTCCTGAATATGCATGAAGTAATTGCTGCTGGACATTAAGCAGCAATTAATCAAACTAATCCAAGGGAGATAAATCCAAATGAAAACATCATGACATAAACTTTTTCGTCCAACAGTGTAATTAGAAGTCAAACTATATTTTGAAATCAAATACTACCATCCTTCTATAATTTAAGACTGAATAACACTTATGATTTATTGTGTAATATCATGTAGATTTAAAAAGATATCCAATTCTGATTCACTTTTGAGCAGAGGGAGACTGATGGACTGATCAAGATTAGATAGTCCATCTAAAAATAATAACAAACATGACTGAAAACAGAGACTATAACAATAGAACCGAAAAATAAACCATCTTGGAAAACTAGGTAAAGTTAAAAAAAATATATCAGACCTTGTTTCTTAAAAGACAGCTGTCACATTGTCAAAGGAATTTGAAGATACAAAAGGGGCATACAGACAAGAATGTGGCCAACAAAATGAAACGAAAGAAAAACATGGAACATACACCACTACACTGAAAACTAAAGCTGGAGTAACATGAACATTACTCCATTGTCAAATCATGGAATTTTAAGTCAAATGACAGACAAGAACATGACACAGTACTTTCAATATACTACAAAATATGGTTTACAAATAAGGGTGGTACAGGAGGGGTCCCGCGCACGGACGTACAAGAAATAAAATGTTTTACCACGAGGAACAACAAATTAGAAAATGGCTTGCACATTTGCATTTTGATCAAGGCACAAGAAACATGACATATAACGACCCTCTAGCACCACAAAACGTGAAATAAAAATTGGTAAAAACGTTGGACGATATAACCCTGTACCACCCTCATATATGTCTCTACGTCTGATTTGCCTCTGTATGCAGCAATGATTTAGATTTTAATAAATGTGATCTTTGTATTACCAGCAAATAATTATGTCAAAGATTTCTTGACCATAAATTAGTAAAACATTCACCAAATTCTATCACAAATATAAAGAAGTAATTTTTTAATGTTTGGTTGCATCTGTAGAAAATTGATTAAAACAAGATATCCTACCCAAAATTATAAGGAAAGATGGCAAATAAAGCTTGTAAATTTTAAAACAATCCATTGGAAAATGGTAATTGAATATTGTCTTTTGGAATCAAAATTCACTCTGCTTAATATTTTACTGAACACAACTGACTTTAGACAATATTTTTTACATTTTTGTCCTACATGCTGTCAAAACATTTTATTTTTGGCACTTGCGCAATACCTAGTTTTCTTTGACTAAAAATATATTTTGCATATAATATCCAGCTGGAGATGTTTATATTGATGTATTTGCTATTATTATTAGTAAGAGAATCTGGTTTGTTATCAACATTTTGGAGTCAGAAAAGTGAGTACTTTTAAAAGGTTGGTACATTTTGAAGTCTCTTGTTACTTTATATCTTCTTCAAACGTTAAATCTTGTGCAGTTGGTTTTAAGGTTTGTTTTGATGTGGCTTTTTCACACCACTCCCTGGTTTGAGAAGGGTTAACTACTCACATGTTTTAACCCCACTACAAACTTTGTTAAATAGAAATTAATAAGCAGATAAGGGACATCTGGCACTTAAATTACTTATGATAAAAAACAATCACTTGTCATCATAGAAAATTTATAAACCAATTGGTGTGATTTTTTTGTAAACAAATTAAGGGCTGCATTTACTTTGCTCAATACAATATAGTGCAGATTTTATTTTTTGCAATCTTCAGTATACTGTGAAATACTAAATTTAGATAACTGCAAAAATGAACAGTTTTATGGTATAAGCTGGGGCAGGGATCAATTAAGTCTACCATACTAAATAAATATTTCACAACAGACTCATTTTATTCTAACAATTTTATAATCCTCTTTTTGTTTGTACACATCAAAAATGTATCCAAAAAACATAAATGTCAAATGCATCCATAAAGTCTACAAAGTAACTCTGTAATGGGGAAGAATTTCTGACTTAGGTTCTGCCCTCTTTTCAGGATCGCCCATTTCTGGTATAGGATCAGGCAATACCTGATCTTTCAATTTAGACTTTTGTCGTTCAGTATGGTGTATTCTAACGCGAGAAAAATATCCTATAGGAGGCCTCTCTATATTCATCTTCTCTTTCATACACTTGTCAAATATCATTTGTGTTTTTCTGCATCTAAAATAGGATAGAATATATATAAAATAAATATAAATTATATCATACAAATAAAGGCTAATGCAGAAATGTAAAGAAATTTTTACAGTAACAGGTGTACTGGTGTAAGCCGAAAAAGTGGCCTGTGTAAAAGTGACCTTCCTGTTTAACATGTACTGGTATAGAGGATTTTATTGCATGATCATCAATGTGTTTTATATCATACTAAGACTTTATTACAGGGAAAAATTGTCTTAGTGCAAAATATTTCATGGGGACACTTTCTTATCTTACAGAGACTTCTTAAGATTTGGAACAAATTGCCAAACAAAATTATAGTGAATGTTTTACAGCTTCAAAAATGCTTGGGTAAATATTGGGATAACCAGACAAGTTTATTATGATAATTTTAATGCAAATGTTAATGGATACTACATAAACTTCAATGTCTGGTAGGAAATTAAGTCTAGTGAAAAGGATCCAAAGGAAGCTTATACTTACAATTATCCATCATATGTTTAACATGTTTAATTGGAAGAATATGGAATATATGACAGAAAGACACGATGCACATCTCACATAGTACATTTATAACAAATATTCAAAAGTTAAAGTCAACTGCTTTTCTGAATTAATTTTCATCAGACACGCTAGGGACCAAAAATATGAAAATCAATCAAACTTTAAGAATTTTCAGTTACATTTGTGGTCTTAAAATGTACAGTTCATGGCCAAATGAATTCCAACAAACCAAATAAATATACAATCAGAGTATTTTACAAAGTAAACTGTTTTTTATACCACCTCCTTCATGTCAGTGAAATACTGGTACTAGGGGTGTAACGATATACTGGTATATCAATATATCGCAGTATTTTTTAACAAACCTGGTATACCAGTACAAAATCTTGTATATCAATATTTTCCAGTACGACAAATGTTTGGACAGTTTCATATCTAGAGGCTTCAAATAAGCTGTTGTTAACATGAAAAAGTCAAACATATGACCAAAATCACATATTTTTATTCATAAAGATACAGATTTCTGCCTCATCACATAATATTTTAAGAATCACCATACAATACAACTTACAAGTAAAAGACTGAAAGGCAAGAAACAGGGACGTAAATCTTAATTACGTCCCTGCAAGAAATGGGAAGTTGGTACGTATCGATATGTATCATGATACAGTGGTATTGTATGGATATATCATGATACGATTTTATATTTACGATACTCATCCCTAACTGGTACTAGGAGAAATGACTAGTTTTCTTCTTACCTATAAAGGTCCATGTTATAACCACTATGATCTATACAGTCGTGGTAAACACCAAATTCTTCTTGACAGTTCTTCCTCAACTGACGATAGAAATCAAAACCACATCTTGTAACCTCTTTTCCCTCATTGATGCACTTTCTTGGATCTTTTTCTTCAGACACACATAGCATAAATTCCTACAATACAATGAAAAATATAAACCCTTTATTTAATGAAGCCTAGACTTAGCTTGCATATGGCAATTCACTCAGAAGGTCTAAGTCATGCCTGCTAATTGTTTATTGGGTTAAATGTGCTGTATTGGTTTGGAAATCTGGGCCTTCAACATTCATGACATTATCTTGCACACTGACATGACTGATGGATTTAGTCATTGTAAGTTATCATTTGCAGCTGTCATTTGGGCGCAAGCCTATTTGCACTTAATGGTGACAGTAAACTTATTTTATCGGTGCCATTTGTAAATATTCCATGCATTTGGATGTTTTCAGACCTCTGTTTATTAACTAATGTCTATCGGTTTTGGCTCTCCCCCAGATTGCACGGGTGGTTCCTATCTGAGGTGCTGTAGCTAGGGGACAGATTTTTCAGCTTTTGTCCACCTTTCAAAATTACATAATGCTAGGTATCATGGGCTGGATATCAGTTAGGATATGATCTTATTATCCTAACCAGTTCCCACTTAATGCCTTGAAATTTGTATGGCCTCCGGGATGACAAGTCTGCATTTAATTAAGCCCTTGTAAATTCTCCCCTGGTTTTATGGTTTTTGGGCTGGTTGCTTTCTGGAATTAAGACCTGTCACTTCAGGTTGGGAGCTGGGAAAGCTGACACTACAGTCAGACAGTAATCCATACCGAACGGAATGCCTTTGCTAGTTTGAGCATGTCACTCTTTTATATCCTCAGATTACATGTTTTCGTAGTACAAATGAATTCGTTGTACCTGTGCTAAACCTACAGTATTTATGACATCACAATTGGATCTTAATACCGCGAAAACCCATAGCTTGGGGTAGTCCAAATAATTATGACGTGATCTTCGTATCTTTGGTTTATTTTTTTTCTTGGCGATCCTACATCGATGTAGGATCGCCAAGGAAAAAATTTAAGATCCGAAGAAGACGTCATAATTATTTGGACTAAGCTCAGGGGTCTCACTAATTAGCGACAAGAAGCGACAAGAAGCGTCAAGAAGCGACAAGAAGTGACAAGAAGCGTCAAGAAGTCACAAGAAGCGTCAAGAAAATAAAATTTTACTTTTTTACTTAATAAAAGTTAAAATATAACTTTTTATTTAATTTTAT
>JAULBM010047566.1:0-10620 GCA_032357055.1 Geukensia granosissima | reverse complement strand
CTTCATGCAAAATGTGCTCGTCACTGTCTTTCATATCGCTTGAAACTTACAAAAAATGCATTTAATTCTATATTGAACAAATAAGATAGAGTATGTCAAATACTGAAGGTACAATCATTTTATTATATTCTGCATTAGATGTTTATTGAAAGGGAAATAAATTTTCTCTGTATGTTGATAAACTAAAAACCACTTATTTTTTTAAGAAAAAAAATGAAAAATTCATAAATCACTTTTCTAAATCATAATTTTCAATTTTTTTTATCAAAATGATATTTTGGGGGTTAACTTTGATATCGTGCGTTAAAAAGTTACAAAAAATAGTTTTATTATTAAATTGTTTGATTTGGAAAATGAGTGGGGAAAGCAAGTGGACCTTAACTTATGACCAATTGTATAAAATCTGGTTTAAATGAATTTTATTGATGTCATTGTTTATAAAAATGATTATATAACCCACCTATCTGTGAGTTAGACTCGCATTTCCAACCCGACATTGTTTTGCAAACTACACTTATAATAATTATTGTCAAAACATTGTTTTTATTTTTTTAAGGTTTATTACCCAGGTGAAATCATCAGGGGGACCTTATATATTATAATAGATCTAGGTTTATTGGAAAAATACTTTTGTTTTTCGGCTCGAATTAGCTTCCTTCTTCGATTTGTTTAGATTTGAATACTTCTTTTACTATCTTTGGATCTCGAACATTAATTAGTTCAAATGCTACTGATTAGAGTTTACTGTTTGAAATCGCACACAGCATACTAAAATTCACAATATTTATGCAACATTAACTTGTGTATATTAATGTTAAGTTTTTGTCCTTTTGAAGTTAAATCATCTATACATCTGTACAATCAGCTGATGAACTAATGAGATGACTTCCACTTTCCTATTGTAAACTTCCCATATTTATGTGACAATATTCCTGCTTCCCCTGCCTACGGGGAAAATGTTTCGCAGTTGATTCGATACTCTCGTGCCTAATCCAAGTATCAGGATTTTTTAAGAGAGCATGGTTGTTGTCGCATAAATTTCTACAACAAGGATACACCCAATTAAGGTTGAGTTCGTCCCTACTAAAGTTTTATGGTCGACATCACGAATTGGTTGATCCATATGGTATCAGTGTATAACTAGTTATGGACCTGTTACCGGTAATACAAAAAAGTTGACCTCTTCTCGGATAGACGTTAACCCGGATTTGAGATTAAGGATTCCACGACGGGTGTTGCGCGCAAGACAGGGAATGCTTACCCTTCATGACACCTGATCCCGCATCTATTTGTATAGGAGTTCGTGGATTTCCTTCCAGATTTGACACAAAATGACACTGCTGATTATGACATCCAGATTTGACACCGATTTTGACATTAAGGAAACCACGACGGGTGTTGCGCTCAAGACAGGGGATGCTTACCCTTTATGAGCACCTGATCCCACTCTTGTTTTGTAAAGGAGTTCTTGGATTGCAAGTTTTTGTTCCTTTTGTTTACCTTTGTTCTTTTAGTTTGTTTCAAATTTATCTTGTCTCTTTGGACTATGCTCTTTTGACCTCTCATATGGGTATTCTACACTGGACTTTCACAATATAGAGATGTCCACAAAACCTTCAAAAGTGAAATCCAATTCCATGTTCACAGCTCTTAATCACGTCATTTAAACGACAATTTTGCCCATTTATTGGCTTGCCATTTAAATTAAAACCGGGTACCAATTTTTGAGATAGTAGGCTTTACTTGGTGTTTGGGCAAGTTAAACAAAAAAAGTTTATAAAAACCAAAGCCAGAATACTTAATATTGCATTGCATATAACCTCGAAAGCAATTAACGACACGATGTGCTATGATTGTCAAGAGACAGTTTATTGTAATAAATTTAACATAAAATTCATGTTACGTTTTGACCGTCAACAATAGGACCGTTGTTTAATCTCGATGTATGCATTTTTATGGACTCAACGATCTAAAAACAATCCGACATACGGAAAAAATAGCAAATATTCTGTACATATAATTCAGGAATATTTTACATAAGCAGTTGATTTTGTACATATTTGGAACCTTTCTATAATAACAGTCGTTCATGGTGGGAGAGAAACTTGTATGCCATCAATCAGTATGAATCCAAGATATCACTTTTTATAGTATGATTTTTATCTGGAAAAAATCTAATTCATTCTGTTCAAAATGTGAAATAAATGCACACTGTTTGGTTACAATGCATATGAAATCAAAAGTTTCGGTTATTAAATTTAATGATTAAATACATATAATTCACAGCTTCACAATATTTTTAAAGTAATGCAATCATTATTAAGGAAATTGTAATTTAGTGCACCAAAAATTATTTTAGAAATTTTCCATTCAAATCACTTTTTCACCAATAGTAAAAAGAAAGGAGTAAATAGTTTTCACTTAAAATAGCGTCATATTGATACATTTGTAGTAAAGGGTAAGCAACTTTCCAATTTTATACCATCAAATAGTCAAAAGGCGATTTCCAAAGAGAGCTGTATTGGCAGTAATATGTGACTTTCACATTATTACATGTCAATAACATGACTACATTCAACAATGAACATGGTTTGATCTCCATGCTGCAACAACAACAAAAATCTAGGTCAATCAAAGTAATATTGAAAATCTTACAGAGGTCTGATAATTTGCCCAAGAAAAATTGCTTAAGGGGTTTCACAGAAATCAAAAGGAAACATTTTCTGGCCACGCCAATTTGGCCATAGAATATTAGCCCTTTTGCAATCAAACTACTCTAAGTTGACAAAAATGTGTTTTTGACTTAAGGAAGTTTCAAAATTATCTTTTAAATAATATATAAACAACACTAAAAAATCCTCAATTTAATTTCAGTGGAAATTTCGTAATTCATTTTGTTATATCTTTTAAAGAAATTTTGGCAACCACAGAAAAGGAATTGATCACGTTTTATGTTACTTTTGATAATTAATATCAATACAAGTTATTGTATAGTTATTTAGCAAAACAATACCTATTTTTGAATATGATATTTTATACTATGAAATACTTTTGCAATCGGATTATTTGTTTGAACACATTGTAAGACACACATACAGTGTCTTACAACGTGTTCAAACAAATAATCCAATTACAAAAGTATTTCAGAGTACATTTAAAGCAAAACAGCAATACAAACTCATCGAGATGTCATTATCTGTATTTAAAATGTGCATGTTAAGTAAGATTCTATTGATTTGTATCTGAGATGTCTAGATCTTAGAAAAACCGAAAGAAGTATTAAACTAAGTGATTAAATAATAAAGTGCCCCTGCAACAAGAGAAATAGATTCTGTAAATCGTTTTTGTTACTAAATCTGATAAGTAATTTTTATCAGAGTTTTAAATTTCTGCAAACCTGAATAAAAACTGAAAGTCATTTCCATCTTTATCCGGAAATGACCAATACCGGATTGGAAAATGGATAATGTGGCGGTGCCTTGAACTGCTTACCCTACCGGACTACCCCCGTTTTTTGCTGAGGCTGTCGACTTTTCCCATTATTCTAGCGCTCTGTTTTTTTTTGTTTTTTTTTGTGTTTGTTTGTTTGTTTGTTTGTTTGTTTGTTTTTTGTTCTGCCCTTTTTAAGTTTCATTTTTGAATGTAAATTGTTAACATGTTCTTGTATAAATAAAGAAATATTTATTTTAACAAACGAAATTTGATATTTCTGTCGTTTTTTAAATTAAAATAGCCAAGAGGTATTATTGTCACATCAACAAAACAAAAACAAGTTGCATAAGTACAACATATATGATGAATGTTGACATGCTATATGCACAATTATGAGTATCCTATCATTAGTAGCATAAAAACCAAACTTAGCAAGTCTAAGCTCCAAATAACGAAAAAAACTCAACTGCATGCAAGAGTCGAAATAGGAAGCAAAATCGAGCGAAAGGGAAAACTACTTGAACTTGGGATATAACTGGTTGTATTTGATAAGTTGACGACGTTAATCAGTGAAAACGCGTGATGAATGATACGGATGAGTGCGATAGTAACATCGAATTTGACGCCGGGAAGTTTTCAATTAAAATATTTTTTCTTGGAATTAGAATAATATAATTACCGCAAATACATGTAAAACAATATGTTATCAATTAAGAGTAAATGTACAGTTTCTAAATTTGTTATATATTTGTTTTATGATATTTTTTACAGAAGAAACTTGTGAGCCAGTGTATTTGATTTTTGAATCCTGAGATGTGTTTTCATATTCCTCCTGTTCGCAAGGGACTTGATTTTATTGGAGTACTTCGGTATCATATATAAATTGGCTCACAAATTTCTTGTTAGTGTATAAAATGTCATAAACGAAATACTTGAGTATTTATTTTCCCTCCTTTTTGTATTTACTTTTTAGTTTTCAAAACACCGAATAATATTTGCAACATTAACGAAATGAAACTGAACTTCAATGAAATTATGAACGATTGACAATTTTTGTTCACCTGAACGAAAGGGTCTTGCAAGATGATGCCACTTTTTCCATAAATTTGATTTTTAATCAATTTTACCGAACCTTTCCCAAATGGTCATTGAGTAGTCTAGTAGTAGTCGTGTAGCGGGTGACGTCAAAGATGCAAGAACTGATTGACCTTCCGGACCAAATGTGTTCACACCAGTCCCAGGATTTTGGTGGGGTCTGTGTTGTTTATAAATAAATAAATTTATGTTCGTTTTTTCGTTTATACTGTGTGTTTTTATTTGGTCATATTCTCGACTTTGCCATTTCTTTCTTGACTAACCTAGAATTTTCCTTCGCTTCCTTTGACGAAAGTGATAATGTAAGGTGGTAGGTAACATGTATATTGTATATGTTTAGATAGTTAATCATCACTGAGTTTTAATTCACTCCTCCTTAACATCAATTAACTCTTGATTCTCTACACTTAGCTGTTATGCTCATGCTACCAATATGATTGCTGGGCACCGGAGCGGTCTCCAGAGCTTGACCCACATAGTTGACACAGCGCGAACCCCAGGGAGGCCTCTCTTGGGGCTACCAGGTTATAATACGGAGAGCCTGGCCGTGGAACATAGTGGTTGACGTGTTTGGAGAGTGCCACGCTCCTCGCACATAAAAGCTCCCTTTTGTAGTTTTCGATAAAGAGAAGACTAATGCCGTTATAAAAGGCTGAATTTTCCGTCCCTACACATCACTCCCTTTTTCCAGTGGCAGTCAAAAACCGTTGCCCTGTTGTGTCTCATCCCACCCCTTTTTCGATGTTGGTAATTTTTGAACTTGCTCTCGTCCTGAATATGCATGAAATATTTGCCACTGGACGTTAAGCAACCAACAATCAATCAATAATAGATCACCATTTATTTTGGCTAACAAAAGACCTTTCGATATTTGTGTTGATATCTGATTTAAGTACCGATTGATAAATCTGTTTTAAGATCGATTTTAACTTCTCATTTACCGTTCGACCACACGGCTGTATTTTTTCTGTTGTACTGGGTGGCAGAAATACAGTTCGAATTATCTTCTTGTGAAGTAATGCAAGACAGTCTTTGTCCTGATGAGCTTTGGACACCTCAAAAATTGCCAGTAAGTGTTCGTTACTTCTTCCACTTCGTCCGAATGGGAACTTTAGATGCTTACTCTTTCATGGTCTCGGCTGTTAACCAAGGATTCCCAGAGTGCGTTACGTTCAAGTCTTCCGGAAAGTTAAGTTCGAATGACACCAACCGTAGATCCCATGTAGCCCAGCGTTCTCTCTTTTGTCATCGAGTCCTACAATACTACAATCCTTTGATCCCTTTTTCCAAAGTCTATGGACTTGTTGGGACGTTTTTCATATCAGTCTGATCAAATTTTATGATGAGTTCACGAGGGATATTGTTGTCATTAATACATTTAACAATTTTTTTAATAATTCCCCGTTTAAGATCTTGAAAATCATCGGGAAGATGCCTAGCTGCGTTGGTCTCTTTCCCTTTCTTAAGATTCATACGACTCATGAATAAGACATGTAAGAGATCTAGCATAGTCTTTCCAAACGTCAAAGTGTGCACCATTTTTCCCCTAACCATGCACTATTTTTGGCCCCCACAATTCCATGAGCTGCTGCGATTACGATTGTTATATTGATAACTCTTCGTGAAAATCGTGGGTTTTTTTTAGAAATTTCTTCACCTTTTTGTCAAGTCCTTATCCAGGCATATATTGGCAGTTCATTAACTTCTGTAAAATTTTGTTTTCAAGATAGGTTCTTATTTTTTCTGTATTCGTCTCTCATAATGCGGATTGTAGTTTCCGACATTTTTTCCCACAGTCATTTGATATTTTGCGGGATCCTTTGGCAACTCCCAATACCTTGCGAATGTTCCACGATCCACTAGAGTGAAAGATCCTTATTTTTTCCGTTTTCGTTTTCCTGGTCGAGTTGGTGATGATGTTGGAGAATCGATAATTCGTTCGATAGCATTATTTGCGGCCGTCATGGTGATTGCTTTTTTTCGGTAATTGCCTTGCAAGGGGACGTCATTTTGTCACCCATTTTGTAATGAAATCTTGACTGTTTCGACTAAACGATAATACTTACACTGGTAAATGACACTTGGTTCAGTAAAGAACGAGTTAACTCGTATAAAGTACAGCTCAAAAATTCATTATAATACACACGCAACTACTGAATTGTGCAAATCTTTAACTTGTTTCGTTTAATCCACTAATAATAGATTTTCCTTGTGGCTAGAATTCCAAGAAATTTTGTTCCCACGAAATAGTTTTATAACTAAAATCTACAAAATTTTATCCCCACGAAAATAAAAGGAGTTTTAAGCTACAAAAAGGGCAGACAGAAATCGTTTAGTCATAATACCGCCAAGACCATGGCCAACAAAATAAAACATAAGACATAGGAGATGTTGAATGATTGTCAATGAAACAGCCAGCCACCAAATGACAGTAGAATTTAAACTTCTACAGGTCCAATTCCGGCCTTCAAGTCCATACCATAACGGAAGCTGTAAAAGGCCCCGAAATACATAAAACACGACAATCGACCTAATATGAACATATAACAATATATGACTAATTAAACAACGACAACCACTGGACTACAGGTTCATGGCTTGGGAAAGGCACATTAGTATGTGGCGGGGTTAAACCGGTATATGAGCGCTTAACCAAGACAAATATAGAACAAACAACACTACACTGAAAACTAAGGCTGGAGTAACATGAACCATACAAAAACAAGGGAGATTTCAGTTGCTCCGGAAGGGTAAGCTACTGTAAAATCCTGTTTGGGTGGGTTTTTTTTTAAATATTCGTCTGAAATTGTGATTTATATTGGAAAATCAAAATGGGAGAAGCACACTGCCTATATAAATACCCGCCTATCGTTATTAAGTGTATTTATATTGAATTATATTTTCATGTTCACTAAAAAGAGCATTTTATTTGTCAAATATTAACAAAAGTTTGCAGCATTCACCATTCAGTAGTCCGACCTTGCATGAGTTTGTAGTGGTGATGCAACTGATTCCCTTATCAAGCCGTATATCTCAAATTAACTTATTTAGATAAAGGATATTCTTATCTTTTTGCAAGTATTCATAGACTTTTCATTTTTTCGAATTTTTTTTCAAAATTTAGGCTCTTTTTGTGAATTCTAGTTTTAACACCTACCTGTGCATTTAACGTTTATGCAATCATAATGTTATTTGCAATTTTGATACCAGAATTAAAACTCGGATGGAAAAAATGTCCAAACCATCTAGTGCCAACTACTGTAAGACGTTTTGGAGAACTCATTGTAACAGTATCTTTATGAGAATAAAATGCTTTCATAACCATTATTAAATCGATATGATGTTAAAATGTTTTTCAATTTTCTGTTACGTGCGAGGAAAACACGTTGTCAGAGAAAGTTTTAAGCTGCCTTTGAAGGTTAATTTGACGTAGTCAGAAGCCAGATACAATAGGTAGGCGTATTTTGTTATTCAATGTAAGGAGTAGAAATTATAGAGGTCGTCCATTCATTCAGGAATAGATGACTGCTCTTTTCATATGTTATTTTCCGACACATGAATACATTTAAACATTTAATACTACAGTTTTCTTATTCTCTCCATCAACTTTGAATCGAAAGATCTGTAAAATTAAGACAGGTCTTTTACGTTTAATTATACAGCTAAATATGGTTTAAACATTCGGCAGTTTCTCGCCGGATGTTCAGAAGGGGAATGGCAGGTTTCCTATAGAGGTCTGAACTGTTAATACGTCATTTTGTTAGTAAGGTATACGTGTTCCATAATTATGGTTTAAGCTGCGTTGCAACGAAGATGAACCCGGCTATTGGTTCGATGAAGGTGATCGAGCGGTCGTGAGCATTTGTTTCCGGTCGATTATTCCGAAAGTTGACATCCGATTTAATTGAATCTTTTAGATATCATTACATATCAAGAAAAAGAGAACCTTATTGATATTGGGGGCAATTCGTTTAAAATAAGGTCATAGCTGCAAAAGGCATAAAATTCTTGTAAAATAAGTTTCCGAACGATAACCTCTAAATTTTACATCAGAAGAAAATTTGTTATATTATTAAATATAAGGCAAGTGAGACCTCTATAGATTTTTTGCAAAATCATTTAAAGGTCATGGAGGCATTGACAAAATAATTTTTCAATTTGTAAAAAAAGATTTCTAGACAATAACTCAAAAAGTTTCGTCAGAATATGTTTTTCTGTTGAAAGGACGAGGGTCGTTAAGGCCAATTTTTGGCCCATGGTCTCATGACAGATAGAAAATGCTCTAAATGTGAAAATAATGAAAAAATTGATTAATTTGATGCAATATTTAATTCTATTCTGTCGATTTTAATATAGATGGCACAAAAACATCACAACCAAACTTTGCACAATTAAAGATCTATCAATGACAAATGCTTGGTTAAAATATCTTTGTGATGTTTTTGTGTGATAATATTTATTTTGAACAAAACACTTCCAAAAATTGAGTATTTTTACCGAAAATGTTAAATTCTTGTCAAAATAGTCAAATATATTCTTTCATTTTTCGAAATAATGAAAGTTTACAAGAAAAGGTGAATTAATAAAAAAACGATTATTAAACAGCATTTTTACAACAACTTGTAACTTTATCACAAAATGTAAAATTTGGTCTAAATATGGGGCTTCACGTGCCTACTCCTTTTAATACCAATAATTTCTTCCTGAACTTTACAAAAAAATCATGTATCTTTCCAGACCGCAATTCGACCATTGCATCTCCGACGCCATTTGATTTTTTTGTGTTAAATGTTTCCATTGATCTTTTGTTTTGTTTTAAGGAATGCAATGAAAACTTATATCTTTTGGTTTACCCTTTGGTTTTCAATCCATTACGCATGATCTTTGAACTTTCAAATCGCATCAAAATAACTTTACTACCATTTTATAAATGACGACTGATCGATTTGATAGGTGTTTGAAAAAGAGTTATACATATTTTGTTGTTGATGCGATCAATTTTTCACCACATGCATTTCAAGAATAAATATAAGAATAACATCATTTAATGTTATACATTTTAAAATACAATAATGCTAATTTAGACCTAGAGGGATTGTGGTTTTCTTATAAACGAACGGTATTCCAGTTGTAAATGCTGTGAACCTCTATTTGGCAGATTGTACATTTTCTTTCAAATAACAGGCATTTATGTTGAGTTACTCAGGATTAAGAACAGAAAGTTAGCCTAACCTAACCTTTTAGCTTCAGCTGTCGTTCAGCTGATCATGTTCTTTTACTAAGCAATGCAAGAACAGGTGGCTTTCTCCAACGAGTCTTTCGAAGATACTGGAGGTGGTTTTGGGGATCTTGATAAAATATTTTTGAATATAGGATGCTGCTTATGTTTTCCAATTTAACTTCAATATATACTTATGACCAAAAAAAACAAAATTAAGATCAAACGGTGACCGTTGATGTGAGGCATGTTGAAATTGAAATGTGAGTGTTATAACATAATCGAAGGAGGAACATGTTTACTAGTTTTTTCAAAAGTCAAAATATCCGTTTTGGATAAGGGTTTGTTTTGATTACACTTATAAGTGTAACACATACTTTGTTGAATCCTATGTAAAAATGATTTTTGGATCCAGGAACCAAATTAACCCATCTTGTCTGCCTTTTATCTTGACATTTGACATTCAAAACAACAAGAAATGAAGACGTAAACCTCAACACTACGACAAACTGTCCTGATGACATCACCTTTCCGCCATAATTCTAATAACGTCGGTCCCATTAGTAAGATTTTTGAACATTAAAAATTTCACAAAACAAACGTTAACGGCTAAAAGGTTATATAAAAAAGGCTTTTAGCTTCTGTGTTGTCATTTTTTTAAAGTTCTTCGCAATTATAGGTCCCATTACGTAATTCCCTTTTAGTGATTATTACAGATTGATTTCCTTTCTAATATTTTTTTCTCTATACAGATCATGACCTTTACTTCAGTTGGCACATAAGCAAATTTGGTCAATGACTGATTACCACCACCTGTACATTTATGCCGCAATGGAAGCGGGAGGTTTGGCGCGCCGTAAAACCTAGATTTAACC
>JAULBM010047555.1:0-10620 GCA_032357055.1 Geukensia granosissima | reverse complement strand
AACCGGTTTGTGAGCGCTCAACCCTCCCCCTTTAACCTGTAGGATCAGTGACAAAACATGAAACAGATAGAATAACATTTAGGTATAAGTTATTTGGCAATTTATCTATTTATTAACTTAACTTTATTTGTAATAAATTTATTTGTTCAACACAAAACTGATGTTTTGACACTTGACTTTTTGATTATCAATAACCATGGAAACGTGTTAATCCATAAACTTGTCCTATTCCCACTACCCTACATTGTTTCTAGAGTATAAGTTCATGAACAATTCAAGTCCTCATAATGTTTTCTGTCAAAATGTTGCTCTTCTCATCATCGTAAGGAGTTGAAAAAAAACTTGTTATATAAAAGGAATTCGAAGATACCAAAGGGGCAGACAGAAATATTTCTTGATTAAATGTTATGACCCCGATATATTGGGCAAAAACTCCCCTTCCTTGGTTTATCTAATATTGTTTTTTGAGTATTCCTTGCAACATTCATTCGCATTTGTCTTTCTTGACTCGCCTCATTATAATGTTTCGTTGATTGCGAAAGAAGTTGCATTACTTCTCCATCTTTCAAATATTACTTTGAATCCGTGCTGTCTGTTGGTAACATGTGAAAGTTAAATATTTCATTTTGTCTTTTAAAATAGTACTGCTTTTCCATATTGGTCACACAGTGTGTGTTAGTCTATCATATCTAACGAATCATGACCTATTCATCTTATGAAACGCATTAGTTGCTAATGTTGTACTAGATATCGCTGTTATGTTTGGTTATGTGTGTTATATTGAATCTCCCACAAACTGTTTTCTAATTCTGTTGTTCATTGATATTTTTGTTTATCTAGTTAATCTGGATTTTGTTCCGTAATATGGATCATTTTATTATTGTACAGCCTGTTTTTCTTGATTGATATATGTGTTTATCTAATTAATCTAGGTTTGATTTGTTCTGTAACGTGGACAATGTTTGATCTTTGTGCAGTTTGTTTGCTAATTTTGGCATTGATTGCTGTTTGCTTTTTATCTAATTATTCTTATTTTGCGGAAGTTAGCTAACTAAACATTGACCGAACATTGATATTTAAAATACGAAAATACCAATGTTGAATGAATATGTAGAACTTGGGTATTCTATATGCACATTTCAATGAGTAACCTCTCATCAGTATAGCATTAGAACAAAAACATAGGAAGTCAAAGATCTAAACATAGCAAAAGCTCTAGAAGCACTCAAATCCAAACAAATCGAAATGGGAAGCCAAATCCGAAGGCAGGGACAACTATACTAAGTGCATTACTTTTCGACGTCTTTCCTTTTTTTCTTGGTTTAGTATTTTCAACAAATGCAGTAAATTTCTGTAAAACATCGTTTGATAAATTTCATGTCAAACAAGTCTGACAGCTGGGCTGAGCTTTTTTCTTCTAAATAAAAAGTCATTTTTGTTTCCATTATTTAACACTGACATTACGTTCCTTCTTATTTCGATGTCCTTAGCAGCCAGGTTTTCCTCGGTTCAATCAAGTGATATCCACACGTAGTCCACCTTTCCTTTTCTATTTTATTATTATTATTGTTTATATAGCGCTTATATAATGACAATATTACTCTAAGCGTTTTACGAATAACAAAACTTAAAAGGGAAAACATAAAACCATTATTTTAGTAAATTTTAAATACGACTAAATTATAAAAATAAGACTGCATCACTCATTTATATTTAAATTTACTCTAAAAATATATACAGGAGACAATAGTGTAAAATCACAAACAAATGAATTCTCCTCTTGAAAACTCCGTCGCAAACCAAAAATAACATGCATTTATTAAGTATAATTCAAGCCTTCATATGCTTAAATTGGGCAATTCATTCTTAAGTCATCCATTTTGCCAATTAGAACTGCATGTTTATCTATATTTTCCCCGTAAAATGGACGTAGAACTTATTACATAAGGAGATGTTGCTGTCAAGGAATTTTTATACATTAAGCGTCGCTATATACAGGCAAAACTGCCAGTCATACACACACGCAAACACAAATACAGATTCACATCTCAGAAAACATTGATTCAAAATGATTTTATACATTGGCTATGATGGATTACAAAAAAAGAACTATGTAGAATTTTACAAGTATTATCTGTGGAATTCTAACACAATTATTACTGCTTGTAATTTTAGAAAGATTATTACTGATAAAATTTATTGTCAATTAAAGGAATTTAATCGAATCCAAATGCTAATAGTTTCATAATTCAATTCGAAATGTGGTTGATTAATTGATAGTTGTTGCATAACTTCTAGTGGCAAATATTTCACATATTCAGGACAAGAACAAGTTAAAAAATTATCAAAATTATCGAAAGTGGGGTTCGGGCACATTGAGGCAACGAATTTTTACTGCCACTGAAAAAGGGAGAGATGGGTAGGGATGAAAAATTTAACCTTTTGTAGCGACATTAGCCTGTATTTTTTCGAAATGTATAAAAGGAATCATGTACATGCATAATGCGCGGCATTATCCACACTCGTCACCCACTATGGTCCATGACAGGGAATTCCGTATTATGACCTGACATCCTCAAAAGAGAGAGCTACATGTACCTCTATCCGCCACCGGAGATCGCGTTAGGTCAGCTCTACAAGCATAAACACTCTTTTGAGTAATTTGAGCAGAATCCATATGCATTTCATGATTGATGATCTTTCAACTGTTGTTAATATGAATCCGTTCCTATACAAATTTGAATACAGAGTAACACGATGGATGCCACTAACAAAGCGGAGTTTGTTTACCCTTTAATAGCAGCTGGTATCGGCCTCATGGGGTTTCGTTAATCAATCTCTAGTCTTCTGTGTAGTGTTTCATTTTCCGATGCTTGAGTTTTTTGTTTAATTGTCCGTGGTCTTTTCATTTGCTCCTTTGGTATCTTTGAATTCTTTTTCAATACTTTATTTTATAATGATCGGTTTAGATGTCAAGAAATTTTTACTGGAATTTTAGCAGAAATACTATTTTGTTTAATTTCAATTCATAGCACAGTTTATGGCATTAAATTAAAAATACAAAATTAACAAAGTGGAATAAATATGGAAAATGTTAGGTATGATAAATGTACATTTCAGGGAGTAACCTCTCATCAGTAGCATTAGAACTGAAACATAGGAGGTTTAGGATAGAAACATATCAACAGAAGCTCTCATATCCTAATAAATCGAACTGGGAAGCAAAAGCCGACGACATGGACAACTACTAAGTGCGATACTTTTCAAAGCATCATAGTATTTTCAGTGTTATAGAATTCTAGCAAATTTAGCAACTTTCTGTAAAACATTGTTTGCTATATTTCATGTCAGACAATTCTGACATCTAGGCTGAAAATGAACCACCAACAGAGGCATTAACCCAGTGGTTTCCAAATGCAAAATTACCAATGCTGAATAAATAAAGAAAATTATGGGAATGCTAAATGTACATTCTAAGGAGTACATTTCATCAGTAGCATTAGAACGAAACCTGGGAAGTCAAAGATCGAAACATAGAAAAGAAGCACTCAAATCCCAACAAATCGGAATGTGAAGCAAATGTGATGCAAAAGCATGGACAACTACTTAGTGCATGGTGTAGTAAAATACTTTTAAAAGCCTTTTCGTATTTTGAGTGGTTTAGAATTTTAGCAAATGTAGCATATTTCTGATAAATTTCATGTAAGACAAGTCCGACAACTGGGCTGGTGAATATTAGTTATCTTAAATTAAGATAATTTATTACTGTGGGGAATATAATTGCATAGATCAGGGACGGATCCAGGGGCCAAGAGGGGCCCGGCCCCCTTTGAAACGCAAAAATGATAAGATTGGGATACATTTTTGTCTTAATCTCCATTAGAAATGGAGAAATTCGATTAAACAAGAGGCCCACAAAAAGTGCCCCCCCTTTTTTCAAAAAGTTGGATCCGCCTCTGTAGATGAGGACGATTATTCGTAAAAAACAATGTTGCACACAATGTATGTCTATATTTAATCTATTACATTAAAAACAATATATGTAATATGCATTCATGTATGTAAATTTAGTGAAAACAATTATTTTGACTTGTGTCCCTAATTGTCAACACGTACACTACATGAAAAGATTGTGGAAGTTTTAACATAAAGGTAAAATATTTAATATTGTAGATGTAGTGAAAACCCATCAAACGTTGAAATAATTGAAGCTTCTTAAGTGTAAACTTCACATTAATTCATATTTCAAATTGTTTATTTATTATTTACAGCCATCATGTCACCTGCGATATCGGCCACGTATATTCACTTTGCTTTAAACATGTATATACACAGTTTGAAGGTTTGTTACAAATTATAATCAACTTGTTTGTGTATTGCAAGAAAATCAACATAAATTCGACTGTCACTTGCTGGATGGCTGCCTCCTCTTTTATACCAATTCTGGACCAACATTGACTTCATTTCATTTCTTGAAATACCAGGAGAATGAAGTCTGTCCTGCGAACTTAAGGGGCCTCGGAGGATACCTTGCGAACTATCCCATGGTTATTAGTTCGGTTTCAATGCTTCTGATGAGAGGTTATTCTTTAAAATGTACATATAGGACTCCTAAATTTTCTATATTTATTCAACATTGCATAGTAGTTTTGTATTTTAAGTTACCTGCAACTTTCAAATTATTTGATAAACAAGTTCCAAAATTTGTTGACCTGTGCCTTTTGATAAAAAAGTGACCTTGCGACCGGTATGGGTTACCTTCCTTAGGCGCCAAAAGTCGCATTTACTGGCAGGTTTCATTTCTGGAATTCTTCAATGGAAATGGGTATTTGTCATCAATTTTAGATTTTCCAAATATAGATATAATACACTTCGACTGCTATGTTGGAATAACATTTCTTAACAGTTCCAGTGTACCAATATATTTTAATAAATAAAACACTAAATATAACGATGAATTCGTTTTTTGAAAAGAGTATGGGTTTTTGCAATTGTTTATTAAAAATGAAACAATTAACCTTATGAGGTATATTTTCACACAGCTTAAGGATAGACAGATTGAAAATAAATAAACAACACTTTTCTTTGCTTCAGTAGTCATTGTATTCATATTTGGTGATATTGTTTAGGAATCTAAGCACGCAATAATTGTTAGGAGTTTCAGAAAAATTTATTATTAAGAATTAGATTATAAGATTAGTTTTTATGTTGAAGATTTAAAAATTTTAACACAATACATTGTAAGAACATGGTCAGGATTTTCAAAAATTGGGGAGCTAATGACTTACAGTAGTTAACATTTTCAGTAATGAAGCAGACAAAGCGTAAAATTTGTGTTTAATCCTTAATGTTCAGAACTGAACTGTGGTAAACTTTAAAACGTAAGGAGACTAAATATTGTTTGTATTTTTTGAGTTTTAGAAAATTATTGGAGCAAGGTAGAATAATCATCTTCCAGGTTAAGGTGGATTTAGGGCTCAAAACTTGTTTTACCCCGCCACTTTCTTCAGGTGCCTGTCTCAAGCCAGGAACCTGTAGTTCATTGTATGTTGCTGTTTAAAAAGTCATTTATTGTTATTCGTTCAACATTTTTTTCAGAAGATTAAGTCGATTGTCGCATTTTATAAATAGTCTTACAATATGTATTTTGGGGGGTCTTGTAGAGCTTCCGTTATTGTATGAATCCGATTCATCATTGATGGGACCTGTAGGAGTTAATCTAGTTAAATGGGACCTGTAGGAGTAAAAGTTTGACTATTATTTGGTGAATAGCTGTCTAATGGACAATGTAACCATTCCACGTCTCCTCTTATTATATGTATTGTCATATAATTACTGTTTCATCGATAAAAGGGGTTTAGAAAAGAAACAACCGTTGAACAGGCACTATTATATTTTAAAACGGACAAAAATAATACACGAATTATGTAATGTGTATTCATTCATGTATGCAAGTGAAGTCAAAACAATTAATTTACAAGCCAAGTTAATTTGTCAACAAACTACAACAATGAAGCGTAAAAGGTTTTATCATAAAGGTAAGGAAAATAGATAGAGAATAAAAGATATTGCATTATTGGGCTGTCAGTGCTGACGCAAACGTTACATAATTTTGTTCGCTTATCATTAAAGGACATAAGGTAAGCTAGATTCTACGTGCATTGTGTCATTCATACTTTTAAAATAAGATTATAATAACATGGTTATGTATGGAAAAGGATAGACTCTTTTATGAATGTATTTGAAGATAACCAAAGGGCACAAGGTCATGTAGGGACAATGTGATGTCGGTTGATGTTGGAATTAAGGACAATAAATAAATTACAAATGTGGACACAGAAAACTAAAGAATGAGTAGCACTACCCCCTTAAAACCAAAAGGCATATCAGGTATCAAGGAATCATATCCTTTTCTCACGTCAAAATAAATTGTCGCACAATCAACAACACCACGCCTTCAGAGATCCTCAGGGGATAAAGCACAATCAGGCTACACAGCTTTGATTTAGTCGGGCACATAACAGTTTTCCGTCATATAGAAAATTAAATTATGTATCCTATTTATAATCATGCTTTTTAACATTTTATATTTTAATAATTATGTTCATGATCACAACCTGTTTGATTATTTATGGTATGTGTAGAAAACAGATGGTCATTATAAATTGAGGTATGATTTCAAAGTAAATATAATTTTTAACATGTTAAATTAGTTTATTGTTTGCTCTGGACTTTGTATAAGGTTATTAAGTTTTTCACCTAAGAAATATTGAAGGACTCCTTAGTGATCTTTTCGGGGTTTTCGATCGTGACAACGTGATAAAGCTGATCTATACAATATGTCGTAGTTTTACCTTGATCATACTTACAAAATAAACATTCATCTGCTAACAAAGCTGTCTTCTGTTGTCGTCCATGCTGGCAAAGCACCACACAACATTTTTTTTGTATATATATCACATTACATAAACTGTTAGATAAAGAAATTCGGGTTGGAGAAATCACTGGGCAACACAACATATACCTTAACGACACTAACAAAAAGATAAATCCATATCAAACATATCCCAGTTTTGTCTTCTTTTGGAAGTTTAGTTAATCGGGAAGAATTTGATTTTCTTCCACTCCGCTTGATTTCATAATTTATAAGGGTCATTACTAGAAATGTTAAATTACCACATGCTCGACATAGCCGCTTTTCAAGTTACCGACAAAGGTTTTATCATTAGGGAAAGGGGACTCCCGTATTGAAAAATTTGGCAAAATTTAAATAAGTTTGAAATTATAATCCCTTTTCAATCAGTTTAGAAAGATAATTGACTCTAGTCAATAAAAATCACTAGATATTCAATAACAGAGAATTTTCCATTTCAATTTTTAAAGTTTTGTTTTACTCTAAGCAAAACTACATATGAGAAATTACAACAGATTCATGTCAATAATTTGCACATGTTAACCATCGTATTGAAGATGCGTTTAAAGAATTGTGACAAACTTTTCTTCAGATGTTTTGACCTATTGTTTTTTGCAAATTAGTTGTGTGCATGTAAAATGAATCTGACTCGTAAGAATCATTACACATTAATTCTGTTTAAATACAGTAACACTTTTCTTCTTGATATATTCTTTTAAAAAGTACTTTTATGGTTGAACGATTGTTGTAGTTAGAGTTGTCTCATTAACAGTTATTTGTTATCGAAATATTCTTACTTTACAGAAATGTGAACATTTCTTAAAATAGCAACAATATTTCAGGAGAGCAATACATTAACTGGCCATCAGAAAATTTGTTTGCTTAAATATTAAGTCATAATTTATTTACCAATCATAAGAACAACCTAAGGCAACATTTAAACCATATTCCCGACTCCTCCAATAGAAAACAATTATAAACTTTTTTGACAAAAACAATAAATATAAGTGATAACTTTAATAAGTTGATATCATCCTGAATATAGAAATCAACAAAAACGTCGACTAAGTTAAGCCCATATATATACATCTCATATCAATAGCAGGATGCAGTCATTTGAAGTGAAACTCACTTAAAATCCATCCTTGGAAAAATGTTGCACTCCTGGCATCACAATGATGCTCTTGTAAAAATACATCGGCTACCTGGAAAATTTGAAATTGACAATTTCGTTTCTTTTTCAGTATTTTTAGTAAAAATAAAGATATCAGCTGTAGTATTACTAATTTGAAGATCTCAAAACTTACAAAAGTTTACCTCTGTCATTAAATGTAGAGATTCTCACATCCTCATTATGATTGACACCTTTTGCTCATTGACTCATTTGCACCAGTAATCCAATTGAGCTAGATTATGTTTCAACTTTGAATTTTGCAGAAAAATAAATTAAGTATTAGTATGATCAGGCTTATAAGAATTTGTGTCAGCAAAGTGTTTATTTTGTCACAGGATTAACGTTTAATGGGATGCTGAACAACAGTTTGACAGATGATCGTCCCACGCGTACGTCTATTCCACAGAAGTTTGTATTGAATTAGCCCAGCAATTTTAGACCAAAAAATATCAATTGGATTTTATGTGTGCCATGTAAAACTTTGGCGACCGTCTTGACCGTTAGGAGGAATGCCGGATAAAATGTCAGTATAAAAACCATCTAAGGAATATTCCAATAAGGTTGGTTTCAATTGGCTTAGATTTTCCATACAATTAGATTTTAAGAATGGTTTGCCATTCGGTCCAATATTAAACTTTGTTTAGCAGTGGCGATTAACTTGGATGGTCCGTAGGGATGCCAGTTACATTTTGAGAGAAGACCATCAAAAGACCATTCCGCATAGGTGTGGTTCAAACAGGCTTATCAGTTTCAGACAAGGATTTTAAAGTCACTTCCCCATAGGTTTATATGTTTAACTAAGTTTGGATGAAGCGGACGTCTTGGTTTGTGGGTTGGTGTACCAAACATTTATCCGGCATGCCTGCCGTTAAAAATTGGCTAATTCAGTCGAATTTTGTCTTACGTGGGACCAAACATGAAATTCAATAAAAAATGTTTTCTAGAACGTCAATACAGAATGGAACCAAACTTAACGGAAATTGACCTTCGACGGTTCATTACTTAAATTAAATCAGCATGCCCACCAACAGATGACTGACATAGCAAAATGTAAATTAAAAAGGGGACCTTTTGGAAATTTAGTTCAAAGTCATCTTGTCTGAGGCAATTAAAAAATAAAAATTGGTGGAATAATCTTTGGAAACTTAAGTTCTGTGGAATGATCCTTAGTTGTGTAGATTTCAACCAAACCCTATCCAAAATTACCATTCTGTCTCGTTGCCTGTAGTTCTCCCAATGATATAGAAATTATTATTTTACCAAACGGCATGAATGTTCATTAGTGTGTTAAAGAATTTCGGCCTTTAATTATTTCGAATAATCATGTTGCAGGTGTATTTCCTGCTAAAATAAAAGTTTATAGGTAAGTTAAGGAACGCCTGTCTGAAACTTATTGCTACAAAAAATCCTGTTTCGTGTGTCAAAAGGCGATTTATTCGTTTAAACCTATTATCTCATTGCATCCTACATCAATCATAACAGAAAAAAACTTGTACATATGTAATCGCATAGACTTTATAATATAAATTTCTCGTTTCTGGCAGATTACGTGCTATACTTAAAGCATGAATTAGCAACCTACAATATTCAATAATGTAGTAGTTTGTTAGACTACAATATAACACAATAGACTATCAGGTAATGATGGGATAAAACACCTGTTACATTTTGTAATTCATAAATATCAATATTCTATTGATATTAACCAAGTTTTTTTCTTTCATTTAAAAATGCAAAATTAAGTCTATATTTTCACAGCGTTTTGGTCGTACTGAAATAGATTTTATTCTTATAGCAAGAAGCCTCATCGCAGTTTGGGAGAATGGGGGAGAAATATGAGGGGTTGGGGGTAAGAAAGAAACAGACATGACAAAGATTATTTTTTTCTTATTTATCATATCTTTGCTTGTTCACTAAATAAATTGCTTGTTCAAGCGGTTTCTGATTTAAATATTTATTAGTGGATCTATTTGCGTTTTGTCCACGCCATTAGTGATGATAACTTGAAACCATAAAACATTATATATGATGGATAGCATAAGAAAAGTTTTATACAATCACAAAACTGCAGATTGTTTGGTTTTATCTATATTTATCACTAATTTTTGCATGGTATTTTAAGCTTAATGTTGATTACTTATACTTTGTTGGAACAGGTAAACAGGTTATGGAAGAAAAACTGTTTACCATATTTTTATAAAAAAAATTAGTGAATATTTTGTAGATTGAAAAAAGTGCAAGCAAGTTGTAATAATACTCTTAAGCAATAACGATGTTTTTTACACACAATTTGCTAATTTTGAAATGTAAATTCGCAGATGAAAATTTAAAACTTTGTACAGCTTTAAAAAAGTGTCAAGAAATACCAAGGGGATATTCGAGGAAAAGGGAAATTTTAAAGTGTATTTGTTCAGTTCGGTGGACGGGTTTTCCAGCAGACTATCGGCATTCCAATTGGCACTAATTGTGCACCACTCTTGGCCGATTTGTTCCTTTATTCATATGAGGCAGACTTCATTGATGGGCTTCTAAA
>JAULBM010047544.1:0-10620 GCA_032357055.1 Geukensia granosissima | reverse complement strand
TTGAAATTACTGATGGACTATATTGCCGGCGTATGAATATTTTGTGTGATGTCATCAAGTTGGATTTATCGATGTGTCAACTTTTTGTTACGTACAATCAAAAAGCAGCTTACATCCAGTATTGGAATTATTCAAATGTAACAACAATCGGTCCAGTAGGTATACAAAAAGACAAGTAACACTTTAACATTAAAACAATGAAATCTTCAAACATATTTGTGAGCCCTCAACCACGCCTAAACAGGGACAATAGTGTGCCAAAACGACACAAAGCAAACGCTGCATCAGATTCAACTTATAATGGCAACGCATTGTACGCTGAATTTCCAAATACAAAATAGAGCAGCGTTCAAAGGTCCCCCGCATTTTAGTTTTGTTTAATGGAAGAGCTTTTAAGCTTATTAATGTTTAAAGATATATATACCTAAAATGAGTAATGGTAACTTTTGTTGAATTTTCACAAAAAATCATTTGCAACAAACCCTATCAAAATCCGATGAGAATTTTTTTTTAATCCAAAAATTGAGTTTTTCGGCCATTTTGGCCCCAATTATCTCGAAAACGAAAGCAGATTGCAAAAATCCGTTGGCATAGGAATCAAATCTTTCTTTGAGAGGGATGCAATGAAAGAAATTCCATCAAAATCAAATGAAAAATAAAAATTTCCCACGCGGCACAAAATGACGCTTTGCAGCCTCCTATGGCCCCTTGTATCTGGAAAACGTAAAAACATTTTTTTAAAATGCTCTGGAAAGTTTTGTTGCATTTTTCACAATGAATAATTTGCAAGAAACCCCATCAAAATCCGATAAGAAATTTTAAATAATTCAGAAATAGTGTTTTTTCTACCCCTTTAACCCCACTTATCTCAAACATGACAAGACATAGCAAAAATCTGTTAGCATACTTTGAATGCCTTTTTTCAGAGGAATTAAATGAAAGAAATCCGATCGAAGATCGAAATCGGCTGAAAAAAAAAAATTTCCCACACGGCACAAAATGACACGTTTCAGCAACTTTTGGTCCCTTGTATCTTGAAAACGGAAGATGTACAAAAATGCTTTGTTGCATTTTCTACAAGAAATCAATGGCAAAAAAAACCTATCGAAATCAAATGAGAAATAAAAAAGTTTCTCTTTTTCCGACCTCAAAAATTATTTTCAGTTATAGTTACCTTGCCCTTTGACTTACTGACCTTAAAGTCAATAAGGTTCTTCCAGTCCCTTATTCCTTCCTATGATATAAGTTCCGTTGAAATCGGGTTAAGCAAATCTGGAAAAATTTAATGACCTTGACCTTTGACCTTTTGACTTCAAAATCGATAGGGTTATTTCCCTTCCATATTCCTACCAACTGTAAAAGTTAAATTGGGCAACTCGATCTAAAGTTAGAGTCTGGAAACGAAATGTGGAATGACGGAACCCAAGGTATTTTGCAATTGCCTAAACTATCAGCAGCATATAGGACAAAAAGCAGATCTTTATTTAAAGTTAGTTTTGATGTGACTTATTTAGCAGAGTCGATGATTATTTCAAATAACAAAATATTAAAAGATCTTAATATAGGGTTATAAAGGTTTTTCATCAGGTTTACTCGTTAAAAGCCAGTGATCTGCAAAAGGTATAAATGAATACCTTTGCCACAATGGAATTACCCTCGTATGTTGCTGTTTTCAGTTATCATATTCCCATCAAGAAAAACAGTTTTACGGCTTTCTTTCACTGTTCAAAGGTTTCTAAAGATAGTTTTTCGTTCAGTGTGACATTTTTACAATAAAACTATGCTTCATTGTTTATTAATTCTATCAGATAACTTGATAATAATAAAATACATTGGAATAAAACCGTTTAATCTTTAATTATATCGTAATTTGAGCATTTAAAATTTGAAGTTATTCATATATAAAGTTAAGCTGTCTTTCAAGTAATTGCCGTCAGAATTGAAAATTTCAAGGAGTTCAAAACATTTCTAACAATAAAATCTACTAATCTCTCATGTATCCGTGTTTTTGTTGTTTATCGAAATACTAAATAATAGATTGGACTCCCATTATACTTTCTCTGTTGTGTTTGGTAATCAGAAATGTGAAAGGAATGACGTTCTATCAAAAATATGCTTTTCAAATTATTACAAAGGCATTCTTAATTGGCCTTCGCTTAAAAGTTAAGAGAGTGACAATATATGCTTAAAGACCTCATATCACTAACATCATAATCTGCTCTGAATAAGAAAAGGCCAGAAACATTGTATTGCAGTCATGGACAGAAAACTTGCCATTAACCACAAGATAAATAGGAGGCAATGATGAACATACTAAATAAAAATCTTATAATTTCCTTAACCAAACAAGAAGAAATTGACACATTATATGAATCAAACAAAAAGAATCTAGTGTGATCTTATCACTTTTTTCAAGTCGGCTATTAATATCACAACAGTATAGCTATATACAAATAAACTGTTTCAAGAAAAAAGTAGTTGGTACGTTGGGGCCCATATTTTGCCCTAATTTTAGATGATATGACACAACAATAAGTTGATGCGAAAATGCTGATTTATAACTGTCTTTTAATAATTTATAACTTAAACTCACATTATTGTTATTATTAGGACAAAACAAGAAGGCACATTTGACTACTTCAACAAGAATGTAATATTTTCTGTAAAAATACCAACTAGTATTAGGTGTTTTGTTCAAAATAGAAATGTCCGCACAAAAACATCACACATATATTTTTGCTTAACATTTATACTTGAAAGACCTTTAAACGCAAAGTTTGGTTGTGATGTTTTTGTGCGATCTATATCAAAATCGACAAAATTGTATAAGATTTCTTGTCAAATCAAGTAATTTCGGAGTATTCTCACAATAAAAGCAATACTATGTTCAAAGTGACCGTTGTACAACCAATGAAACTAAACAAAACTGTTGGATTTTCTTTTAATACGCATTTTAAATACAAACGACATAGCAAAATAGATATTAGACACTTTTCATTCATACTTCTTGGACCAAAAACGCGGCTTAACGACACTTATCATTTCAGAATGTACAAGTGTATACATACCTTTCAAACATCAATATATCTGCAAATATTCAAGTCATTTCCGTTTCGGATTTGTCTGACAAAAACAGAGTTTTACTATAAAAAATATAATCTTAAAAATTTAATCTTTGAAATGTCATTGTCTAATATTTCATTTTTAATCAACAGTGATACAAGCAAAAACAATTTTCTGATAGATATCTAAACAGAAACCTAAGACCCCTTACATCGTTTGACCTTTACAAATGACAATATTCTTGTGCGTTTAAACACTTTAAATATTCATGCTGGTGGTCCCTTTTGATATTAATTACGCTCCCACGCTACGTTAAGTAATCCATCCATGTAACCTTAATAATGTGTATATATATTCTATTTTGTTTTATTAACCCAGTTCGATTGTTTTCAGAAGGTTACTACTGGAACATTGCTTTATACCTCAAGAAGGTAGAGCGTCTACAATTTATAGATGTATATATAAGTCTATAAAAATCTACCAAACAGTTAACTTATTAGGTATCGGATCATCGCTACATAAACCGGGGAAATTATAGAAGTCTAATAGATTATATAACGATACCCATAAAAGATGGAAACATATGAAATAAAGTATAGAATAAATAAATTTCGCAAATATTTCGTTTAACTTATGAACTTCTACCGTGCGTTGACAATGTGAACTATGTATATAATTTACAAATACATGCATGTTAATATCTAGATCTTTATCCACAAATAATGGACGTCCCCTTAAATCGGAGTTTTAACTACAGACGTTCGGTTTCTATATTATACCTACAGGCGGAGAAACCAGACGGCCTATTTCTGTTCAACACCAAAACAGATAAACATATGAAGATCATGTAAATCGTAAATTGGAGTAAAATAATAGCTATAAATAAAGAAATATACAATGGGATGGTTGGTGTAAATACTGTAGTAAACTGGCGAAAAATTGTTTTCAAATGTAACTATTTCTTTCTGTTATTCCATGACGATGGAGAACATGGAGTTCTTTCTTTCTTTCTTTTATCCAAACCTTTCTCGATTCTCCCTCTGTTTGTCCTGCCAGTTACAGTTTTGTTCGATCACACAGATTTGCATGTGATTTAAGTCTTCCAGTGTGTGATGTGGGAGTCGTTAGTGCTGTCTTACGGGTATATGTGACTTTTTGGGAGGTCGCTTCTGTGACCATTCAGACGTTTGTGGAAAGGCTGCATCAATTCACCAACATATTGGAGACCACATCGAGAGCATGTAAGAATGTAATTAACATTTGAGCTCTTGCTGTTCATATTACAAAAAATCTTGTAGTTTTTTCCTGTGGTTTTGCTGTTAAATGTTGATGAATCTTGCATTTGTCTGCAACATTTGCAGCGTTTGTCCCTACAGGGGTCGCATTCACTGCGTGCATTGTGAGATTGGAAATATCAGCACGAACTAGCATGTTTTTCAGACTGTCTGGTTGTTTGAAGGCAATTATAGGAGGTTCGGGGAAAATCTTGGATAACGTGGAATTTCTCTCAGTGGATGTCCAGTGCTTATGAAATTGTGTTTCAGGCTGCGATGGTAGGTAAGAACACAGGGGATCCTTTTATTTTTAGTTTTTTCTTTGAAAATCAGCAAACTACTTCTTAAGATAGACTCCAATATCTAATGGCTTGTTTTGATGTTTTTATGTTTGTGTCCCCTTCTTCTTAAAAGGAATTCGAAGACGCCAAAGGGGCAGACAGAAATCGTCGGCACAGACAAGAGCATGGCCAACAAAATGAAACTAAATGACTTTTAAGTTGCTCTAAACGTTGTTTACTTGTTTGGTCAGAAGAGCAAATTCGTCTCACTCTAAGAGCTTGACTGTAGGGAATGCTCTTGGTGCAGTGTGGAGGATGACAACTTTCTGGTGACAAGTATCGTTGGTTGTCTGTTGGTTTAGAGTATATATATCAGTAGTAAGAATACCTTCCGATAGACTGCTGAAAGTGTCTGGGAAGTTAATGTTTGACTTTAAGATTTCATGGGTGATGTTGATCATTTGCCTGAGTGATAAAGTTTTGCAATTCTTGTTCATCTTTGTCCCATTTTATATCAACATCGCCAATAAATCTGTAACAAAAAAGCGGTTTTTTGAAGGAAGATTCCAGCAGTTGATTTTCAAATTTACCCATGAAAATATTGGCATATGATGGAGCCATTTAAGTGCCCATGGGGGTTCCGTTGATTTGTAAATAATAGTTTTCTAGGAAAATGAAGTTGTTCTTTTTCAAGATCATTGTGGGCATCTCGACAAGGCAGTCAGTAGGTGGTTTTTTTATTTTCGAGACTCCCAACTTCTCTACAGGCCTCAATGCCATCTGCATGTGGAATATTAGTATAGGGGGAGGTGACATCCATAGTGACAAGCGTGGTGTTGGTAGGAAGAGCATTCAAATCTGGCATTTTCCTGAGATAATCAGTAGTGTCCTTTATATAATATGGTAAGGTTTCAACGTGGGGACGAAGATGAAAGTCCACATATTCGGAGATGTATATATAATTTTATAAGACAATTTATGAAAAATCTAATATGCCCTGTTCCTAATATGTCTTGAATGGTAATCATAGAATTAGTCAACCATTTGCATTAACCCCCATGAATGCTTGTAGAATATTTTCATCACTGTCGTGCAGGTTTGTATTGTAGTAACCTTGTTGTGATTTTAGTTGTTGACTTCTTATCTAACTTGTCCACATCTTGGCAATTCGATGTCTTCCGCTAGTTTGCTACTTTTTAATGAGTCATAAATAGATCGGCCTTGAACACCGTCGTCTTTACTAAATATAAACTTTTCCTCAAGTGGCTGTGCTATTAAATCGTTCGACACGACCATTAAAAAGGGTAATGACAAGTTTTGGAATGATGTGATCGTTATTTTCTTATTAACAATATTTGAACTGAAAAATTCAGTTGTAATTGGCATAATTTTAGACACTTATTTCCCCGTGAAATGATCATACGGTAAAAAATCAATTATCGGTCTGTCGAAGATCAGCTTCGGGCAACCTGAAAGTAGAAATTAACGTTAATCGATGGAAACATTATATCTAACAATAAACAACATTCATTTTAAATGAAGTTATAAATATAGGTGATTCTTAATTCTAAAACTACGTTGAGCTTTATAAAGTGTTGTCAAAATGTTGGCTTAATAACTTTTCAGGGTAATATAACAATTTAAGACAAGTATAGCTAGATACTGTAAATAGAAAATTGCTTATTAACGAGCAGAAAGTATTAATTGCTTTTCATATAGTTATATTTTTATATATTGGCCAATAGAAAAATGATATCGATTAACAAATATATGTTATTGTTTATTCCAAATTTCCGGTATGGCTAAAAATAGTAGTATGTGGGTAATATAATATGCATTATGATTTAAACACAAGTTAAAAAATGAATATTAAATAATTGTTTGTTATCCTAAATTGTTTCCCCAGTAAGAATCATGTCACCGAAAAACACATATTTTTCTGTAATCCCAACCTTTGTTCGATAAAAAAAAACTGCTACTATTTTGACAATCTTGGTCAAATTAACATATTTAAATACCAGAGTTAAGTTAGATCGAAACTTATTGATTGAGCATTCTCAACGCTTATGCATATAAAATATAAAAGGGAAAGCAAAAGAAAACCGAAAAGCCAGTCGAAAGGGGGAAAATTGACATAAACGGCAGTCAACACAAAATAGACGGAACATGACATTTATTGTACATTTAAAACTAAAAACAAACAGTGCCATGTTTTATGAATACTTTCACATTTTGTATTTCTGGACCGTTTACAGCTTCCATTATGGTGTGGACTCTGGTTCATTGTTGAAGGTCGTAGTGGGACCTGTAGAAGTTTAGATTCGACTGTCATTTGGTGGATGGCTGTCTTATGATGGACAATCATACCACATATCCAATTTTTATACAACTAACCGTACCTCACAAAAAAACCTGAGCCGACCTCAGGTGATCCAGATGGGTACCAGTTTCTGCCCTTTTAAAGACATCCGCAACACTGCCCATTTTATAATCTGGTATTAGTCATTTCACGGTAGTAGTAAAGGATTCGTGGAATTACAACCTCCAGGCGGAGATTGTTGGTTTACTTCGATCAGGAAAGATAATCCATATCAGCCGACAAGATTGTGGTGTCGACCGTTTAATTTCTGGAGTGATGACTTTATCCGAGGAGAACATGACGTATGAGCCGTTTTTGTGTCAACGACCCAGCTCTGCTTTTAAAATCGGTATATTTGACGCATGTTTAAGCTGTGAGATGTTTACGCAATATGCCGGACCAGTTGGAAGTTACTTGCGATGAACAGGGAGCTGCAGTCATGACGTTTGTATTATAGTTTTGTGTAAAGCCTGCCTTTATTTCTAATTTGAGATGAAGATCCAGTTACGAGGCAGATCTATTAGGCGTGTCTTTAATTTCGAGCTCATTTGGGTAGATGAGGTGAAGATAATCCACGACTCGAGCATTGTTCAGTGAAATAACAATATCTGTATAACGGAAGCTGAAAGTAAATGTTCGGCCTAACTTTCTTTCCTTCTTTTTGACATAGTTCTTGAAAAATATCTGCCTCAAACGAGTCAAAAGATTGATTTGCGGGAAGATGAGCACATTAAGTGCCCATTGGAATGCCGGTCGAATGTTGGAAAAATCGTCCACCAAACTGAACAATGATGTTGCCAATTAGAAAATGTAATATTTTTAATATCATCCTCTGTATATTTGGTTTTTTTTTAATTTAACAAAGTATGTTTTAGATCTACCAATGTATCGGATTTCTTCGTTCTTTTTGGGAACGCATATATGAATTTGATCTTTTAGTCTTGATTTGAGACGTTTGCGTTGTATTGTTGTTTAGACGGTTAAAAAGTCAAGGGTGTTGCTGCTGTTAAAAGATGGAAGAGAACTTGAGTTAAAATTTCCATTAGCCATTTTGAGTTCTTTAGCATGCATATCTGATTTTTGCAACTTCTTGCATAGTTTCTGTTAGTTAGTATTTCTGATGGCCCGTCTTGATAGAGGTTAAAATGGAGTTAAATGCTCTGAGTTTAATGGGCGGGTTGATGGAACATTTAGCAGATCTGTTTTTAAAATGTAAGGACAATTGTACGAAAGCCGATAAGGACCGTTCAAAATTCAAAATTCAAAATAGAGAATTCATGAAATTACCTAATATGAATAATAATAAGAATAAAGTAGTTCATATACATGATAAGAAAACGTAATAAATAATTACGTAAAACTAGAACTATAATATTATTTAAGGTCACCCCTGATGAGATTTCACCTGGGTAATAAACCCAAAGAAAATCGAAACATTGTTTCTACAAAAATAATGATAAGTGTAGTACGCAAAACAATGTCGGGTTGGAGATGCGAGTCCACTACACAGATAGGTGGGTTATATGATCATTTTTATAAACAAACATGAATCTTTTGTTAAATGAAAGTTTTTCATCAGTTGATTTGTCAGCTCATTCAGATACATACAAAATTCTTAAAAGCAGAAATTGTTTATGCTTTACCTGGCTGTTCTTGGACGTACTGGAATTTGACTGGCGTCTGCAGTTGACACTGATCTAAAATAGAACTATGTGTTTTAATATCTGTCAAATTGTGTAAGTAAATTTAGTTTGGTTGATTATAACTTTGTATAACTTTGAAAACTTAATAAAATGGCTATGCTTTAAGTACAACGCGATGATATCAGCTGTCATTTTGAAATGTATTTGTCTTAGCAGTCAATATGTTTTAAGATCGAAATATTTCAAGAAGTACTACTTTATGAGAGGAACCGTTGTTTGTAAATAAATTGTACCTCGTTAAATCGGTAGCTTACAATTTTTATCCATCCACCAAATGTTCTATCAGCAGTTAATTGTTGATAAATTTTATGTTACCATAGTATGTACGTAGTAGTTATCCTTCTTTATACTGTAATCGACTTATGTAAAGATTTAATACTGTACATATTGTGTTTTTTTGACGTCTCGTATTGAGAGGTTCGATATCTTATCATCAGGAATCTCGGTCTGAGCTTGCTTTCATTAACAACAACATTTTTAGGGAAGTATCTCCTTTTTGTGTTTTTGTACATTTATTAAATATAATACTGAAAGTCAATCCTCGGTCAAAAAAAATTAAATAACAACACTTTAATGCTGAACTCACCATGGTTTTTGTAGGCTTCGTATTACTCCAGTTTTAGTTTTCAATGTGTTGGTGTTGTGTGTTCGATGTTTGTCTGTCGTTTCCATTTTGTTCGTAATGATCTTGTCTGTCTTCCGACTAAATCATTTATCTCTACATTTAAAGGACATTTTGAAACCGCATTGTGAGTGGGAAAAAACCAGATACTCAACAACTGGAAGAAATCCAGTTAATTTAAAATTAAGACAAGTTTTTCCTCAGTTGATTTGTCAGTGCATTCCAGATGTTTGCAGCCTTGTTAAAAGCAGAAAAATTTGATGCTCTACCTGGCTGTTCTTGGACCTACTGATTTGACTGTCGTCTGCAGTTGACACTGATCTAAAATTAAATTTTGCTTTTTATCATCTGTCAGGTGGTGTAAGTAAATAAAGTTTTGTTGATTATAACTTTGAAAACTTAATAAATTTGGTATGCTATAAGGATAACGCAATGATTTCAGCTGTTATTTTGAAATGTATTTCTCGTAGCCGTCAATGTGTTTTCCGATCGAAATATATTTCAAGAAGGACTACTTTATGAGAGAAACCGTTTTTTTGCAAATAAATGTGACAGCTTGTAATTTTAGACGTAATTACGTTTTTTATTGTATCAGTTATATTTTTAACATTAAATGACTTGATGTTGAATTACTCGTTGTATCTATCAGTTTCTAATATTTACTGTTTGCTGTAATTGTTTTTTGTGTAATCATTCTTTTATTCAAAAGAATCTCTGATAAATTGTAATTTGATGAATGACTCGATGTAGTATAGTTCAGCCCAATAATGCTAATGATAAAATATCGGCAAAACTTCGATTCATAATTTGTTGTGTTTTATTTTATTTTAATTGACGTGTTTGACCTGGACCTTTTGACAAACGGACCATTTTATTCTATACGGGTTCACTATTTCTATTTCGTTAATTTCCATGATATGGTTTGGTTGTCTGCAAGTCCTTTTTAGTTTTCTACTGGTTAATTTCTTTTTGGCGTTTTTTTTTTTTTTTTTTTTTTTTTTGATTTCCGATCTCAGAACAAAGAGAGACATTGAATGCCATGGTTGTGCTAATTGATATTCAGCAAAATTCAACATAATTAAGTTATTTTCAGTGGTTGAAAAGTTTCTAAATTCAGGTCAGTTTTCTTCTTTCTTCCAAGTTAACTAAATAATATTTCTAATGGTTATACAGGATACAAAATTACCAATGTTAAAAAATATGGAAATTTAGGTATGCTATATGTACATTTCAAGGAGAAACCTCTCATCAGTAGCATTAGAACCGAAACACGGGAAGTCAAAGATTCAAATACATGTATAGCAAAAAAGCACTCAAA
>JAULBM010047522.1:0-10621 GCA_032357055.1 Geukensia granosissima | reverse complement strand
CAAAATATTAAAAGGATTGGTTAACTAGAACAAAAGTTATCGTGCGGAAACCAACCTGTCTACAGACGCCGACGCCGACGACACCGACGACGACAGCATCATACCATAATACGACCGCAAATTTTTGCGGTCATATAACGAGTATAATTTTAAACCAATGTAATACATAAAATATTATTTGGCGATTAGGATTTTCTGCTAAAATCGTCTTCAGTATATCTCATAACCCAAGTTCGGAAAACCGTGTATATATACATATGTGACAAGCTCTAAGAGAATACATACAAGCTCTGTCGATTCGAATCAAGATTTATTTGTCAGCGACCACTTCGGTACACCAGTAAACCGCAGTTTGATCGGATGTATATAATCTGTTTTAACTTTTCTTCACGATAAATATTTGCTTGCACAATAATAGTAACCATTGAAATTATAAAAAAAAATAATAAGAATAAGGAAGTCGTCAGGAGGTGTACAAAGGTAACAATTAGTACATCTATTATCAGAACGTACTTATAATTTTGGCATGACCAAACTAGCGTCACTTACCCCTTTTAAAGCTTACCTTAAATAGTTCAATTTAATTATCTCAGTCTTAAAGATTCGTTAATCCTACTGTCAAAGAAAACATAAACGGTTAAAAACGTGTTTAATTTCTAATTTATTTCTATTTAATTTTGATGATCTAAAACTAAAACGTTGTAAACTTTATGATTAAAATCAAAAATGTAAAATATTATTGATTATTAGATGATTTTACAGCAAAACGCCAAATAATAAAAGTTCTATTTGAATCTGTCTTAACTTTCAAACCAAGTGACAATTGCATTTTTAGAGTTTTGCTTTCAAAGTAATTATATCAAAAAAGGCTTTTTAACCTTTTGTTTTCTGCTGTATTGCTTTTTGAAAAACTTAGTTTTTTCGTAATTGTCATTCCCAAATACCTTCTTGAGAGTCTCTGCATAGTACAAATGTATGATGCATGATCATAGATCTATATAGTCCTTTAGTAAATAACAAATTACGCATGGAATATGTGCGGGAAGTGCCTTATTTTGTCCCATTTTTTGGTACAGAAAATAAAAATTCTCCACAAATTTTATTTCCTATACCTTTAAAATCAATCGTTGCAGCGGCAAATATAGAAAACTAGAGGCTCCTAGTCTCAAGCCGCCTTGAATTTAAACTTTGTGCATCATGTTGAAGACTTTTACCTTATTAGAATTTGGTTAAAATTAACGGTTTTTGAGATATATTCGAAAATCTTTGGTCAGACACTTGTGTACTATTTTTAGCAACGGCAGCCATGTTTTTCAAGGGACAAAAATCGAAGCATAAACCTTGTGCAGAATACCGTAAGGAACAATCATGTGAAGTTTCATCTAAATCCATTCAGTAGTTTCATAGAAGATGTTTGAAACTTTAACTTTAAAATTAGCTGAAAAACATCTAAAAAGGGAAATAAATCCCACAAGGGATAATGGATTTCCAGAAAAAATTTACCACAGGTAGATTTCATCATGTTGAACACTTTTCTCCTTTGTCAGAAGTTGGCTAAACTTAACGGTTTTTGAGATATATGCGAAAATCTTTGGTCGGACCCCTATGTTCTATTTTTAGAATCGGCTGGCATGTCTTTCCACGGATAAAAATCTCGAAGCACAAACTTCATGAAGAATACTCAAGGAACAATCAAACAAAGTTTTATACATATCCATTCAGTAGTTTCATACGATAAGTTTTTTCAAAATGTAAACGACGACGACGGACGCCAAGTGACGATAATGGCTTTAATTAACTTTTCATATTTCAAAGTTCGAGTAAAATCATCCATTATGTTTTAATTTATATATCATTTGAATGCAGTTTTTAACTCGGAAAACTAGGACATACTTGACCACTTTCTTGTTTTATTTGATGTTTGATTTGTTGAAAAATAAGGCTGGCTGAGGGAATGCGCTTTATATAATTCCAAACCAAATGTCGCCTGAATCTTGCATTTTTGGGAATATTCTTTTGATCAGCTAGATCCTATTAATTTTCGACAACCTTTCATTTTTTGCAATCATGCATTATTTATAAAATACATCATTTATTTCAAGTTTCGTGATTAATCTGATTTATTTTTACTTTATTACAAATTTACCTGAAAGGTTAATTAAGAGACAGGAATACGTCCCTCATCCTACATGTGTATTTAGTCCTTTAAAGTTCTTAAAAAACAATAAGTTACCTTCTATCAAAAGCCTTGAAAACATATTTTTAGCAGGTAATTTTAGTAAAGGTTAAAGGATGAAGGTAGGTTTTTATTTCCGTTAAACAGTTAAGATAGCATAGGAAAGCTTTAAAATCTTGCGGCCGCTAGGCCGAAGGCATTTAAGGTCATCTCTTCGATTTCGATGGTGTTCAATGGAAATAAAAACCTACTAAATCCTTTATCCACCTTACAAACCAACATGTTACCAAAAGTGTTCTTATTTTGTTGTATTGGGTTACCTAACCTCACCACTTTTTGACGGGTCAAAACCACATAATTCATAACAATCCCAAGTGTTATATGAAGTTGTTTTATATGGAACGGTAGAAGAAAATCTCATGAAAAAATTTGTACGAGATATTGGATCATTAAGTCTAATCTATTTAATTTAAATATTATAGAAAACGTGACAATTTTATTTAAGATATGGCAAAACTACATCTTGTACATTCGTCAAAATGATTTTTTCTACTTCTTTGGTCGTGTGACTGCTTATAGGTACTTTAACATGTTTAAGTTTAATACTCTTTAATACATGTTTACATTTTCATCCGTTGACTGCAAATATTGATGTTCATTAATTTTCCTTTGTTGGTCGGGGATATAAGTGCCGAGAAACACTCTGATTATATTTCTATTTCCTAAGGTTAAAGTAAGGTAAAAAGCAGAATTATTACCTATTATTAAGTTATAATTAGTTCTCCAAATTTACTTTACTGATAATGAAGATTGAGTGTGTATGTGTGTATTTTATATTAAATCCTTCTAAATTCGATTTGAATTAAACACCATTGTTATGTTTAAGTTATAATTTCTACAAGCGACTTTTACAGAAAAACTATTCATTACATCTTATATTTACCGTCGACAGGACAGATGATGGCATTGCAGTCTTTGTCTGTAAAAACGTCTAATTCACCCGCCATAAAGATTCTTTGTAAGAAAAGTGTAACTTCTTGAATCATTAGACCTGCGTTTTGTAAAAGGGAATTCTTGATGCTTGCAAAAACAACTATACTGCCTTTTCTAGCCTCTTGAAATTGAATCGAAACAAATCCTTGGTTAATATAATCTGTCATGGAATTTAACAATATAGTTTTTTCTTCTGTGTCTTTGACTCCATTGATGATAAATGAGATATTTGCCTCAGATGTAGCTACAATAAATAACCAAAAAAAAAAAAAACAATTATTGACATTGATTTTTAAGATATTTGGCGTTTTGTTTTGTTTGAATAGCAACCGTTTTTAAATAAAGAAATGTAAATTTGTGTCGTTGTGATCCATTGGTATACACAGATAGTATGATATTGATACAACTCCTTGTTAATATACATTATCTCAATCAAATTATTAAATTTGTTCTAGAAAGAATAATCTTACGTTGTTCTTTGCGCATGTGTTGTATGAGTTCTTCCATTGCTGTTCCGTAGAAGATATGAATCACCTTTTTATTTGCTGTTAATTGAAATTGCTCTGAAATAAAAATATGTTATAGGTAACACGAAGGGAATTCAAACAGGAAGCACGTGTATTTGTTTGTGGACCGAAGATTGTGGAATGGGGTAAAAACTGAATGGAACAATGATGCATTATGGGATAGAATTGGACCGACTTTTTATTAACCACAAGTTTAAAAGACTTTGAAGTGTGAAAATAGAAGAACAAAAATTGTTTAAAATGCTATATAAAATTTTGAGAACTTTTGAACAAGTCTAATAATTTTCATTCGGTGCAGAATTATTATGTAAAATTTCCGGTGCATGTAAACGTTTGTCAACAGAAGAAAAAGAAGCAGGTCGATGAGTATGTTTACTTTTTATTTTTATAATTATGTCCAAAATGTTAGTATTGTCGGTAAGGCCCAAATAATTCCGATCATTTTCCCAACAATCAATCAATCAATCATTTTCCCGATAGGTATACACTAAATACAAACGTAAAACCTACTATCGATGCGGGTCGGTTCAGAAAACGGAACAATCATATTGTAATTCATTTATGGAAATGCAGTTGATTTTTTATCATTTTGTCTAATCGTACGTTGAAAACCAGGGTAGATTGCAAATACATTGGTTTCCATGAGCGGAGATCGGTTATTAACATTTGATTGGTGAAATCACATACATTGATTGTACTTGTACTTGTTTATGTATGTATGTATTTATGTATATATGCTTCTTTGTTAAATGATGATAGATCAATGTTTGGTCTTTATTTCAATAAAATTTACTTAGTTACTTACATACAAATTTCTCTCCTCTATTTTTAGCACGAACACGAAGTGTTTAGGAAAGCGATGTTTATTTTCTGTAGTTTCACTTTTATCTAAGATTTTTGCTTACATCAATACAGAATTATTGTATGTGTATTGGAATAAATAGATAAATCGACATTCAAAGTGGATGTTCAGTCAAATTTATTTAGAGCATCCATATCAAGCGTTTTTGGCCATAATTCTTTAAGATATTTTTGCTCAAGTATGAAAACGTAATAAAGTAGGCACTATCTCAACATGCATTTTATCAATAAATTACTGATTATATTACCTTTCAATGATTCAATTTCCTTTAATGCTTGAACAAAACTCTCTTCCATTTCTTTGTCCAGAGGACAATTCTGGTAGCTTCTAATACTAACTTCAAATCCTGCATCACTTGGATTTCGCAAATATGAATCTACGCGCCTTCCGACTTGAATAAATTCTGTAAAAAAGCCAGAAAACTCCTGTTCCGACAATTCACAGTCCACTCGATGAACCATTTTGTTTCTTCCTAGTCGTATACGTTCAACATCATCGCCTATGTCGATTTCTGCCGGAGATGGATTTGATCCCCAATTTCTTGTTGGTGGAGGGATAAAATTGAAAAATTTTGCAATTTTATACAGGAGCGTAACATCTAGTTTTGCAAATCCCTCTGTTTCAAGAAACTGAATGACTGTTCTTTCCGAAGTCTTCAGTTTATCTCTGAATTTTTTAGTTCTCATAATCATTTCATACATTTGCTTCGGCGTGACTGGGGATTTCTTCATTATATCCTGCATCATCTGTGTAAATACCTTTACTACCACAATACTGCATCTTGCGTATTCAGAGTGGCTAGCCATATTGCAGATTTTTATGCCTAGAATCAACAAATGCCATATATAATCACATTTTTCAATTGTTTTTTTTTATTTTTACAAAAAAAATGACATAATGTTCTTATACTGAGATTAATTCTAATACATATTTTGAATATTTGGGAACTTTTAAAAGCATATTCTACATAATTAAAGTAACGATACATGTATGTTGGTATTACGCCGAGTTTAAACTGTACGTATTTACACGCTCATATCTTTGTTCGAGTATCCGATCAAGGGGGTTGTTGGGTGCATACGTTTTTGAATCGGTTCGTCGGCAAATTTTGTTCTCGTAAAAAAGTTCCACTCGGCAATTACGCTTACATTTCAGTTCAAGTGAAACCAAACATAAAGAATTTTAACCAAAAATCAATAGTAGCGTTTTGTGATTTAAATGTTTTACACACCCGCAAGAGTTAAGAGTAATTTCGGCTTTCATTTTTGGCACCTCAGACAAATCAGTACTGGAATTTGTTAAACGACCAGGACACAAAAATGCCAATCGTTTTTGAATAAAATTATTAAATAAATTCAATTGTGTCAACTGAATTATTAGTTGTCAATGTGCAATACTAATTTTACAGAATGCAAATTAATTTGAATAATTAACTGCTACAAACTTTTGAATTTCTTCGGAAATTTTACATCGTCACATTTTTTCCATTTTTCATCTCAAGTGAGGTATTGAACAGACTTAAATGGATAAAAAGACTTGAACACGCATGGTATAAAATATCATAGCAGACCGAGATATGTAAAATGAACATAAATTAGCGCAGTTAACATGCAATAAAAAACAACCGGTCTTTAGAATTACATTTGCAAGTTAACTAAACTTCGATCTGCTTTAAACTGCTCTTGAATTTATCTTGATTGTGTCCATTGGTTGAACCTATGGTTTGTCTTATGTTATTAGTTAATGTCGGTCTATTAATAACAGTATTTGCAGAAATACGTTACACTGTTTTTTTTTGGCTAAAACATATTATTCGGCCTATATGTATACTCTATAATCGATTTGGATGAGTTTTTGTTTTATTTCTGTGGTTCGTCTGTAGCTTTTTTGTTTTCTCTGAATTTTTCTTCCGATACTTGGGATTATTGGGATCTCACTAAACGTGTTTAACCTCTCCACATGTTTCATGTGGCTGTTCTCAGTTAGGAATTGTAATCATAGGTTTGTCTTTGTGTTCAATGCTTTTTACATGTACATTTTAAAAATATACAGGTAAGAGCAGTGTTATTTTACGAAAACAAGTTTTTATTTAAGGGGATTTAGATGCATCTGTTGGTGGACCAAAGGGCCGCGGAGGTACTCACCAGGCAAGTTGTTAGAAATTTGCTGCATTTGTTTAAATTCTAAAGCATTGAATACGGAGAGGCTTCGACGCCTATTGCACTAAGTAGTTGTTCCTGCCTTCGGATTTGAATTCCTATTTCGGTTGTTTGGGTTTGAATAAATCTTTTACTATATTTCGACCACGGACTTCCTATGCTTTATTAATGCTATTGGTGAGAGGTATCTCCGTGAATTGTACATTTCGCCTATTAATTCAACATTGGTAAACATTTATTTTAAAAGTGGTCTTACACAAGTTGAAGTCCCTGTGAAGATATCTTGATTTGTAAAAAACGAAGGAGGACAATATGTTTATTTAAGCGACAAAAACATAATGGGTTGTTCATTTAAATGTAATTAAGATTTAAAAAAGGACATCTTGATCTGCGGAATGGAAAACAAAAATATAACATAAGTAATGATTTTCAGTTAAACAATGAGTTGAAACGTTTTTATGGGCGTGGACTTAGTTATGAAACGAATAATGGTATGGAATTGAATAAACATAGTAAAAATTATTAGCTGGTGAGTTTTTGGGGACAAATGTGTATTTTATCACACATTATTGCAAGTAGTGGAAGATGGAGAATGAATGCGTTAATTTCTACAATATATGACTGGGAAATCGGAAAAAAATATTTAAAAGAAAAAAAATGTAAGAAAACAACATACAAACATTAAAAATAAATATTCAAAAGTGTCAAATGTAACTGCTTAAAGCGCCTTTTTGGATAAAGCTAGGGACCAAGAATAGGAAAATCAGTCAACCTTAGAAATATCTAGTTACTTGACAATGATTCCAAATGGAATACACGATTCATGATGTGAAAACCGACGATAAATAAAAAATAACAATCAGTGACTTCTGCAAATGTCACTACTGGGAACATATAAAATGTATCTTTCTAACATCTTTTCAGTACCAGACAATAGATAATAGGATACAAATAAAGTAAGGGGAAGATTTTTTCAACTTACACTGAAAACAAAAGAAAAAACCACGTAATAATATTAAAAAAAAACGAATATTATGTAATATATGCTAGAAAGACATGATGGTTATCTTACATATGTTTATAACAAATATTCAAAAATGCAGGATTTAACATCATAAGACATGTTAGGGACCAATTATAGGAAGATCGTCCAAACTTTACGAATTTCTCGTTACCTATGGTCCATATTTATATTAAATATACAGTTCATGACATGATGAACACTTACAAGCCAAATAAGAAGAAACAAACAGGGCGTGTAAATGGAAAGATGCATATTGTATCTTTCCAACGTATATTTTAGTACCCGAATATAAATAGGAACAACTCACGCACGAAAAAAGCTTATAAATTGTAATTAAATTAAAGCATACGTATAAGCATACCCAAAATTTTCCATATTTATTCCCTATTGAAAATTGTTTATTTTAAAATAAGGTAGGAGACAAAACAATAGAAAAAGCCATGCTAATGGCAAAACTTTGATAAAAAGACTGACAGGGGCACAACCACCTCCAAATATTATAAATGCAATTGCTAAATCTCTGTAGAAATAAAGGTTCGACTTCATTACGAAGAATCAACAGGGTGTGCAAGTAAGTAATCGATTATGTAAGCAAAGAGAATAATGCAGATTCTATGAACATCAAGATAGACTAAAATCCCGCAAAGGCTTCAACTATTTATTTTACAAAATCGACATCTTTTTTACTTATAAAACTATCCGAAACAATGAAACTGTTTTGAAACTGAGTCCTATGCTCGTTTACTCTGCGTGTATATTCCGGAAAAAGAACACTTTTCACAATTCACATGAGCGGTATATCGCTTACTAACTCTCGTTATTTAATTTTAAAATAATAATAAACTCGCCACAGGCTCATTTATTATTTATTGGCGAGTTTTGTTTATTATTTATTTTGAAATTAAATAACTTGTGTTGATTACCCGCGATATACTCTCTTGGGTTAGTGTCAAAGAAAGGTCTCCATAAGCCTTCAACAAGGGTGAAAAGCTCCAAATCGCCCCAAATACATTACTTATTGAAAGAATATTTACATTAAAACATCATCATTCGTTCATTTGAGGAGTGTTCGTGTATACTCTCTCGGCAAACCTATATTAGTTACTAATTCTTCTAATATTTTGTGATAAAAGGTCAAATATTCACTATGATGTAACAGAATAACGAGTTTGCTTACAGTTGACACATATTAATTGATAGAAATGCATGTCTAGGTGACCATCAATGGTTAAAATGAAATCGCCAGTTAAAAATACAGTTGACCTTACATGATAACTCCACTCCTATTTGAAATAGCAACGTTACACGAAGTGAAAACAGCTTCTGTAAATAAAGTTTCCCTTATTTCATAATGAGTAGAAATACTAAAATAAGTTTTCATTTGATATTTGTTGTTGTTTGCAAAATTTATCAACATAAGGTATCCTAATGTGGCAGTAACTTGAATATGAAAAGCCAGGTGACAAGGTTATGCTCTTGAATTTCAGTGACTTACTCCTCGACTGTCAAGACCAGAATCTTATCCTTAGCTGCTGTTCCCTATTTTCACAGTGATCAAACAGACTAGAATTGTATATGCCGACTGAACGACAATTTGAAACGTCGAAACAACAATAGAGTCTGGGTCGATAGTTACTGGCTTTTATGCCTCTGCCAACTGACGTTTCTATGTTACAACACTATATCTATAGAATTATTATATCAACTGAATCAAAGGTGACTTTCAGGAAACCTTGTTTATCGTTATGAAAGCGAAAATAGATATTGTTTGTGATTAAATCTTTAAATAATAGTTTAACATTTTATATTTCGGGGCCTTTTACGGCTTCCGTTATGGTATGGACTCTCATTCATAATTGAAGGCCGTAATGGAACCCATAAGAGTTTTTACGGCCGTCATTTGGTGGATGGCTGTCTCATGGACAATCATGTTTCATCTCCTATGTTTATAAGTTTAATTTGTCGTATTAATGTTAAAGGTTTTTGTTTACATAACTTTTTCTAGCATACAGCTTCATAACATTAAATCAAAATACATTACCTTTTTAAAGAAATCCTTAGAATCCAAATAATAGGTATATAATAACATCATCATTCTTTCATTTGAAGAGTGTTCTGGTAGCTACCTAGACCACTCTAAATTAGTTACTAGTTCTTCGAATATTTCGTGATTAAATTTAGTGCAATTGAGCAAAATTGTAAAGGTAAGATTTTTTCTTTAAATCTAAAATAATTTGCACACAACCTAAAAGTTCTAATTTTTTGTGATATTTCAGGATATAGGAAGCAATTGTTGATAACAATTTTCGGTTTTGAAATTTTGATATTTAATTTTAGGAGAGATTAGGCCAAAAAACTAAAAGTCAGTTTATTTGCCTTTGTTTCCAAATTAGAACTAGTCCACCAATCAGCCACTCTACATATCCCCGAGCTACTCTGGTGTTTAACAGTATAGTGTGAATGTGAATATTAAGAGATAACTAGTAATTTTCACAATGAGGGATGGGTAGACCTCTGAGAATGCCCATGGAACTTTTCTCTTCATGAGGAATAAGAATATTTATGGTTTAGGGGTGGGGATTTGAACAGTTTTTTTAGATAATTTCTAATTTTGAAAATAAGGGATGGGGCAGACCCTGGGGATGCTCACGAACATTGCCTTATCATGTAGAATATATATGGTTTATGGTAGGGGATCTGAAAGGTTTTGAGATAATTTGCAATTCCCAGAATAAGGGGACTGGGGTTGACCCCCCCGGGAATTCTAATGGAACTTGACTTTTCATGCCAACTTTGAATATATATGGTTAAGGGGTGGGGATCTGAATGGTTTTTGAAATAATTTTTAATTTCCAGAATAAGGAGGGTGATATGACCCCT
>JAULBM010047511.1:0-10621 GCA_032357055.1 Geukensia granosissima | reverse complement strand
CGCACATTTCACGTCTATCAATGGGCCATACGCGAAGGTAATGCGCCATACAGGGGCATGAGTCATTTTCAATGGGCCATTTTAATTTTTAACGCGACTATGGCGCAATGGCGCGGCCCAAAGTGATCCCTGGTAAATTAATTATACAAAAAATGTTCACATGATTTTTCTACAAAGTTTTGAGAGGAGAAGTTGTTTATAGCTACAAAGTTTTGAGAGGAAAAAATATTTTAAAGCTGCAAATATTGACTGTGTTGACTATTTTTATTTTAGTTTATTTGAGAGGTTGAGAGGAGAAGTTATTTATAGCTACAAACATTGACCAATTGACTATTTTACCTTTGTTTAGTTGTTTTTAGAGGATGAGAGAAGCTATTTATGGCTACAAACATTAACTTTATTGGTTATTTTTTCTACGTTTAGTTATTTTAAGAGTTTGAGAGGAGAAGTTATTTATAACTACAAACATTGACTGTATTGACTATTTTACCTTTGTTTAGTTATTTTTAGAGGATGAGAGGATAAGTTATTTATAGCTACAAATATTGACTGTGTTGACTATTTTTTCTTTGTTTAGTTGTGTTAAGAGGATTAGAGGAGAAGTTATTCATAGCTACAAAAGAAAAAGAAAATTTGGAGGATGAATTGGATATATCTCAGAAAAGGGTATAAAATTACATTATATTAAATATAAAGGTGTTAAAAAATATAAAAAAGTGTGTTCCCTGGCCTATTTAGCTCACCACATGAAAAGACCAAGTGAGTTTTTGCCATCTCAAGGCAACTGTTATCATCAGTTCACACTTACAAAAAAAATAATCTTCTCTAAAACCATTCAGCCAAGTTGGACAAAACTTAGGTAGATTGATCGTGGAGGATTACACTGTTGGTGAAATTGTTGGCATGCTCATGTCTTTGGTCAATCCCTGGCCAAATTAAACCAAAGACATTAAAATTGGTATTTGCTGCTTCTTCGCTAAGCATGCAGCATTTAGGAGTAACAGCAAAGACTGGTCGGCCCAGAGTCAGAATATTGTGTTGTGGTAAAGTGGTATGTCTTCATGTGGACTGTTGCTAGCATGTAAAAAATCTGGCTCAGAATGTCGATCCATTACCAAGCAGGGTTCATTCATCATCATTATTCATTTATATGCCCTTGTCCTGAATATGCATGAAATATTTTCCACAAGATGTTAAGCAACATTCAATCAATCAATCAAAAATTGTGTCACTCAACCCTGACCTTCGCCTAAGATGGCCACCAGGCCAAAAAGGGGGAATGAAAAGAAAAAATCTTTTCTCTGAAACTATTAGAGATTTAAACAGTCATGGCTGACACTCACATTATCCTAATGAACTGACAACACATTTATTAACAGGACAACCTGTAAGCTTTCAGTAGAAACAGTTTTGATAATGTTCTCAACTTCCTTGTTATAATGCAAAAGGAAATGCCTATTCACAGTATTAAAAAAAAAAAATAAAACTTTTCAAATTGTCAAAAAAAAGACAGACACTCACAAATTTTTACTGCTGCAGCAGGGCCTGAGATACAACAATTTTTGATGGCTTTCTATAACCATAAATATCTTTTACCTTTTGTCATTGGCGGTAGAATTAGTAATACCCTTTATGATATTCAGGGGTATAAAATGTGAAACTATTCAAAAAACATTACAATTGACATAATCTAAAATAGCAAACAAATAACAATATTTTGAGAAGTTATTGGATGCACTTATTATTTTTGACCCTATTAAAATGATTCCTCCACAGTGTAACAAAGTATTTAAGTAATATCAGTCCCTCTTTCATTTGATACCATTATAAAATTTAAAATATACATGCACTACTATGAATTCTGGATTTTTTTCTTTTTCACAGCTTTATCAAAAAGTGCAGCCTATTTTACCTCATGGGAAATTTATGTATTAAAATTATGTTATAAATCATATATATTTAGGTCAGAGAGCTTGAAGATGATTTAAAGCTGCAGACATCATCCTCAGGTACAATAGCAACAGAAGTAGATAAATACAAGGTATGTCACCCTTGGTTACAATACCAACAGAAGTAGATTGATACAAGGTATGTCACCCTTGGTTACAATACCAACAGAAGTAGATTGATACAAGGTATGTCACCCTTAGTTACAATACCAACAGAAGTAGATAAATACAAGGTATGTCACCCTTGGTTACAATACCAACAGAAGTAGATTGATACAAGGCATTGCTTCTTGGTTACAATACCAACAGAAGTAGATTGATACAAGGTACGTCACCCTTGGTTACAATACCAACAGAAGTAGATTGATACAAGGTATGTCACCCTTGGTTACATTAGCAACAGAAGTAGATTGATACAAGGTATGTCATCCTTGGTTACAATAGCAACAAAAGGAAATAATTCTAGGTACGTCATCCTTGGTTACTCTAGCAACAGAAGTAGATAGGTACTAGGCACTTCTTCCTTGGTTACAATAACAACAAAAGTAAATAATGCTTGGTACATCATCCTTGGTTACTGTAGCAACAGAAGTAGATAGGTACTAGGCACTTCTCCCTTGGTTACAATAGCAACAAAAGGAAATAATTCTTGTTACATCATCCTTGGTTACTGTGGCAACTGAAGTAGATAGATACTAGGCACTTCTCCCTCGGTTACAATAACAACAAAAGGAAATAATTCTAGGTACGTCATCCTTGGTTACTGTAGCAACAGAAGTAGATAGATACAAGGCACTGCTCCCTTGGTTACAAAAGATAACATTTACACTGTGATATTTCAAAAATAAGAGATGTGGCATAATTTTCCAAGAGACAGCCATCCACCAAATGACAGTAAAATTTAAGATTCTACAGGTCCCATAACATAACAGAAGCTGTAAAAGGTCACCAAAATACAAAATGTGAAACTATTCATAAAACACGACAATCAACATAATCTATTGAAAAAATGTTGAACAAATAACAATAAATTACTATTTAACAAAGCCAACCCCTGGACACAGGTTCCCGACTTGGCACCGATATGTGTTAAATAAGTATGCATAATGGCTTTATGAATACTGCAGGCAAACAGATATTTATACAATAATATTGTGGAATCCTTGTAACATGCCAAAATATGTACCAAGGTTTTAAGGCAAAATGCACGGCCATGGAGGGGACTGCATTGTGCCTTCAAATCTTGGGACATATTTTAGCATATTACACGGATTACACAATAGTATTGTTAATATAATATATGGGAAGATTTTTGAATTACTTCATTGGTTGAAACAGTCACGTGATTACAATGATCTAAAACGTACGGATTCGGTTTTACTATTTTTAGATGATAGTGACTCTGTTTTACTATTTTTAGATGATAGTGACTCGGTTTTACTATTTTTAGATGATATTGACTCGGAGTTACTAAACTTAGATCCGGATATATCATCATAAGAATTTGAAAGATTTAATGAATAATTTTTTAATTTCCCTACAAGACAAGTATCAAATAGGACATTCAGACCCTGTATTTTTATTATGTTTCATTGAAGCCTAAAAAATGTCCTTGTTTACATATATATAATATAAAAATTAAGGACTTTTGTCTCAGTCAATATGTTATATATGGACCTGGAAGAGTGATATCGACCAGGGTCTTTGTCCTTGGTTGATATCACTCTTCCAGGTCCATATATAACATGTTGACCTCAACAAAAGTCAATAATTGATAATTATTTCCCTGAATGTTTACTCTATTGTAAGTCAAAGTGAAAAAACCCCAAATATTATCACATGATTTGTCCAAGACTGCCTTACAGGCATATTACATGGAATAGAATTTAATGTGCATTTGTATATTATATCAACATTATTTATCCTTTATAAAAATATGTAAAAATAGTAAGATTGACATTCTAATGAAAGATCATTAAGAGTAATAAGTGTTTGCTGTAGTTATATGTCACATATATGAGGCTAACCAATAGTTTAGGGTATTCAATTAGGAGGTGTCTTTTGTAGCTACATGTCACATATACCTGATAAACCAATATTTTAGGTATTCAATTGGGAGGTGTTTTTTGCAGCTACATGTGACATATAAATGATAAACCAATATTTTAGGGTATTCAATTAGGAGGTGTCTTTTGTAGCTACATGTCACATATAAATGATAAACCAATATCTTAGGGTATTCAATTGGGAGGTGCCTTTTGTAGCTACATGTCACATATTTGTTTTGACAAAAATTTAATATAGTGATCAGATAAATCAAGTATTTTTACTTTGTTTTAAGTAAATAAAAAAAAATTCATCCTTTTTTAACTTATAAATACTTTTTTTGTAGATATTGACACAAGAATATGATGGTACCATTTCTTCCCAACAGCATGAGATAGAAAAATTGACCAAAGAATTGTCACAGAAAAACAAAGATCTGAAGTCAAAAACAAATAAAGTAAATATAATTCATGTAGAAATTAGCTGCATTCACAGATAATAGAACATGTTACCATATTCAAAAATATGTTTTCACACAAATTACAATATGTGAATAACTTTTACATAAAAGGAAAGATATGAAGTAGATGGAAACTATACAACATCTTTACATCATATTTTTACGTGGAAACAATCAAGTTTAAAATCTCAATAATCAGTTTATCTATATCAGCATCAAAATCAGCCTGCTTATACATTTTATCAATCTTCCAACAACAGCCATGGTATCTTTTCTCTTGATTCATATATAATGTCTGGAAGATATCAGTGTCCATACATAAAGTACTATGTAACAGTCTATCTTAACCAAATCTACCATTCAGTATCACTCCAAGATCTTGTCAATATTACATTATCAGGGTCCATACAGAAAGTACTATGTAACAGTCTATCTTAACCAAATCTACCATCCAGTATCACTCCAAGATCTTGTCAATATTACATTATCAGGGTACATACAGAAAGTACTTTGTAACAGTCTATCTTAAACAAATCTACCATTCAGATTTTCTCTATCTTTTACTGTTTTTGAGCTAGACCGGTTCAAAGTTGGGGGGGGGGATGGGGGTGGAAATTCAATTTCAAATAATGTGGAAAAATTTTTATTGTCATCTGATTTTGATGGGATTTTCGCCAAATAATGTTTATGAAAAATTTAACAATAGTGACACCAGTTTTGATGATAATATGAGTCAAAATGATCACTTATCCAGTCATATTACAGTGTCTTGCACTTTACTGTGTCCAGCTCTATACTGTGTCCAACAAAATACTGTGGCCAGCACATAATTGTGTCCAACAATATACTGTGGCCAGCATATCATTGTGTCCATCAAATTGCTGTGTCCACACTTACCCAAAGATTCATTTGTTCACCTTTCAAATGTCAACATGCTGCGGTCGTATCATGCTGCGCTTTCGAAGCACCAGAGTTTGCCAGCTGGTGTATTATTTAAAGATGTACATTCAGTATCAATATCATGTTGGTCTTCCTTGTCAGAAATAATTATTTCAGGCAAAAACATCCAAAAATAGGCAAATTTTGGGAGTTTTTAAAGAATTGATGTTTTTGCCCTAAAATGTGACGTAATTCTGACGTCAAAAACACTTTCATTGGCATTTTTGAATTAGTCTTGTGAAAATTCATTATTTAACTACTGAACAAAATATGGGTAAATTAAATGCAAGTTTATTTAAACTTTGAAAATTGGGTCAAATAAGACCCTTATCGGACCTTGCCCTTTAACTAATAATTGAATTCCATAAAAATTAGGAAAATTTTATGTTGTGGAAAATGGTGTTTAAACTGAACTATTAGATTTATACTCTATGTCAGATTTTGTTGGAACGAGTAATAAGGTTTTGAAAGATAAACAGCGTCTGTTTTCTCATAAAATAGTGTTTATTTTGTAGATTGATAAAAGGGCAAGCAAGTTGCAATAATAGTTTTAAGCAATCATAATGTATTTTAAGCTGTGCAGAATTTTTAATTCTCTGCGGGAATTTTACATTGTAAAATCAGCCATTTGTTTGCTGGAAGTGGGTCTTTGCACACGCTAGCACGAGACCGGGAGTACACATTGTCAACGCTGCGGAATAATTAAGTAGTTTAACAAGGATCAATTAACTTGCAAAAATGCTTAGAGGCGCGCCTGAATGGAATTTTAAAAGTAATTCTTCAAATATGTATCGCAAGAGTGGTCCAAATAAAAAAATGTGTGCAATTTTTCAAATTACTTTATCAAGGTCAAACTTCAGCACTCTGGCCAAAAACAAAGATGGCCAACCATAAAAGTTAAATCCCCATAGAAAAATTCGGGGCAGATTAAAATATGTAAAAATTTTGCATAGTGTAAAGCATGAACCGTTAACCGTGGGATAATTCTTTCTTTTGATTGAAAATGAATCCAAAGGTGGAAACACACTTAATTAAGCCTGAAATTCGCACTAAAGCAAAGCTTGACATAGAGTATAATAGTGTTTGTACTACTGAAAGTTCTCATTGAATGTTGTTCTACAAAATAATTTGTTATACCTCTTGAGATAGAAATACATTTTACTTTGAGGAATGTCAGAAACAGTTTAAGTACCCCCTTTATTAATTGTAGAAATATGTTTTATTTTCAGCTTGAGGAATGTCAGAAACAGCTTAAGAAAAAGGAAGAAGCAGTTGAATCTGTCTCGGAAAAATTAAAATTGGTAAATTGAAATTAAGGGAAGAATGATATTTTACATCCAAACTTGTCTGAAATGTTGGTTAAAAGATATAGTAATTGATGTTTATTGTTTGACTAATGTAAAATCATAGGTCATCATAGGTCATTTCAAATGTAAAATCATAGGTCATTACAAATGTTTTGACAAATGTAAAGTCATAGGTCATTACAAATGTAAAATCATAGGTCATTACAAATGTTTTGACAAATGTAAAATCATAGGTCATTACAAATGTTTTGACAAATGTAAAATCATTGGTCATTACAAATGCTTTGCAACAAACAGAGCAAATACTTATGGAACTAAGAATTGCTACAGTTGGACGACCACAGAATATAAAAATTGGATTTATTCTCCTTGAGACAGTCATCCACCAAATGACAGTTGAAACTTCTACAGGCTGCAATATGGACTTCAATAATGAACTAGGGCCCATACCATAACGAAAGCTGTAAAATGCCCTGAAAACACAAACTGTGGAACTATAAAACACATCAGTTGACCTAATCTATTGAAGAGGGTAGGACAGGGTTTTAGCCGTTTTTTATTTCAGGTGTTATCCTGTTACATGATCATTATATGTCGTGTTTCATGTTTATTGACCAACATGCAACGTGCAAGCTAAAAGCTGATTTCATTCGTCATGAAATGAAATTTGATTTCTCGTATTCCTGTGTGTGGTACACCCTGTACCACCCTAGTTTTTCAAGTTGATCTACTTGAGAGACTGCCAAGTCACATGATCATTGTTTTGATGATCCTATTGTCATCTTAATATCAAAAGGTGTAAAATTCATGCAAAATCACTTGTACATTAAGACCTGTCAATAAAGATGACAATAGGGTCACCTAAGTTATGGTCATGTGACTTGGCAGTCTCTCAAGCAGATCAATTAAATAGACAATGTTCACCTTTCTACTTTCAAGGCCAAAGAGCTATTAAATACCCTACATCTTCTATTCAAAAGGCAAAGTTACATACAATCCTATTGTAAGTGAAACAGGTAAAAGGAAATTTGCGCTCAGTTACATTAACTTCACAGAGCAACAGACAAACATTTGTACAGCATAACCCTGCAGTTGTACCTTTGTGGTACTGTATACTTCTCTGCAGTACAAATTTACCTTGATAGCACTGTTTGCATTCTCTTCATTATGAAGTTACCTTAGTGGTACTGTTACCTTCTCTGCAGTACAAATTTACATTTGTTGAACTGTATACCTTCTCTACAGTACAAATATACCGTTGTGGTACTGTATGTCTTTTTACAGTACTATAAATTTACCTTTGTTGAACTGTATACCTTCTCTACAGTACAAATTTATCTTGGTAGCACTGTAGGCCTCCTCTGCAGTACAAATTTACCTTTGTGTTATGTAAACCTCCTCTGCAGTATAAATTTACCTTCGTAGTACTGTTGCCTTCTCTGCAGTACAAATTTACATTTGCGGTGCAGTATCCCTTCTCTACAGTACAACTTTACCTTTGTAGCACTGTAGGCCTCCTCTGCAGTGCATTCTGCTTTACTAGTAGGATTGCTCAGTGCAAATATTATTGGTTTGTCATTTATCTCTCCCATAAATTTTAAAATTTCTTCTGTAAATGCACCAGTCACAGCTGCTGCTCCTAATACAAGAACAAAAGTATCAGTAATGTGTGGTTATAACATATATATTAAAGCTTTTTAAGGTCTAAGGCTTGTGTAGAATTCTGGTAGCTGAAACTGGAAATAATTTCTGCAGTAATGCATTAAAACAAATAAATCTCTTGGATTCCACTTACTCTGTACCAGGTGCTTAAAACCATCCCCAAATTTAACATATATGTTTAAACTGAATTTGAGTATTGTGTAAAATCTATAGCTATTTGTTCATATCATCTAACTATTAATTCTATTCCATTGATGTTCAGTTTTCTTGTTAAAATAATTTTGAATGTGTTTGGGTCTTTAGTTGCATTGATGCATTATTCTAAAATCAAATAGATATTTAAATATCATAAATAGTCATCAATCTACATCTTGGAAACAAAATATTTCTGACATTAATAAATTATCCAACATACACCACTTTTCAAAACAAGAAGCATGTCTGATTTGTAATATTCAACTAGAGCAGGTAGACCCTGATATATTTGTATTCTTCGTGTCTGTTTTAGAACATTAGAACAAATGTCTCCCCTTCATTTATGATCTTGAGGTAAAAGTTGAGGGAGATGACTTATAAATTCACATCTTCTCATGAGAATACACCTTTGTTCCAATTAGGGAATGCCAATGTCAAAAGACAAAGAGGAGTAGGTACGTTAAGCCCCATATTTGGTCCCAATTTTTGATTTTGTGACACAATAATAAGTTGTGGTGAAAATGATGTTTAATAATGGTTTTTTAAAAATTCATTACTTTTTCTTGTATACTTTTCTTCATTTAGACAAAATGAAAGGGTATATTTGACTATTTTGACAAGAATTTAACATTTTTGGTAAAAATACTCAATTTTTGGAGATGTTTTGTTCATAATAGATATGACTGCACAAAAACATCACAAAGAAATTTTAACTAAACATTTGTACTTGAAAAATCTTTAATTGTGCAAAGTTTGTGTGTGATCTTTCTTAAAATCGACAAAATAGTAGAATTTTCACATTAATGCATTTTCTATAAGTCATGTGACAATTGTAGGACTAACTAAACCAAAAATTCTGTTGGATTTTCTTTTTATAGACATTCAATATAAAAAATATAAAAAATAGATATTTGCCAATTTTCATTTCTTAGCAAAATTCTAGGGCCAAAAATTGACCTTAAAGACCCTTGTCCTTTCTGGTCCAAAGAAGAATTCAGGTTTACCTGGTTAACAGTTAGAAAAATTTTTGCACTTTGATTAGTTGATGCAATAAATATTGTAATTTAAAGTATAAGTGAGCCCATATACTGATTTTGGTGAAAACATATTTTCATTACTATTCAAGGCTTAAACTTTTCTTGATTATGGCATATCTAATTGTGATGCTATGTTATAAATGGACATTTCCCTGGTAAAAATTTTTGTAATAAAATCATGTCCACGAAGATAATGAAAATTAAAATGTGAATATTGCTACCTTTACAGTATTGCATTTAGTAAATGAGATTTATCATCCCTGTCACTGCATTTTTTAACATCATCAGAAATCTAAATGACTATTAAAATTGTTTATCAAAACTCCTATACATCATCAGAAATCTAAATGACTATTTAAATTGTTTATCAAAACTCCTATCAGGGCTCAGCTTTGTCTTGCCCAATAGGAACTTCATCAACCTGATAAATTCTATTACAGGCATTAACTTAAAATGTACATCTTAATCTAAACATTGTGTATCACTTTCACATGAATGTTGTTTAACTCGCATCGCACTTGATAAGGTTTGTCAGTTACCTGCCCAAGGTCGTTGGTTCTCTCCTCTGGCTTCCTCCACCAGTAAAACTGACCGCTGTGATATGACTGAAACATTGTTGAAAGAGGCCTTAAAACCCAAACAAACAAACACATGAATGTTCTCACATTATTTGGCTGAAATATTGCCAACATGGCAAAAAACTATGAAAAATAATACAAATTAGTCTCATTTCTCAACAGGGATCAAGGATACAAGATTGACCAAATTTTCTTAAGTCAAAATAACATGCTTTTTAGCTAAATTACTTACCTATAATAGCAGTAGGTTTGACTGTTTTAACAACTTCTGTCAGTGTAGCCATAGGGATAAAATCTTGAGCAAAGAACACTTTATGACCTGTCACGCCACCTGCTGGACGATTCTACATAAAAAAGAGAACAGCGTTCCAAAATCCCCCGCCTATATGGCATAGTGAAACAAAAATTTTTATACAAATTTTTGACACAGTAATATGTTTGATACTGT
>JAULBM010047510.1:0-20421 GCA_032357055.1 Geukensia granosissima | reverse complement strand
TGATGTTTTTGTGCGATCATATCTATTTTGAACAAAACAACTCCAAAAATTGAGTATTTTTACCGAAAATGTTAAATACTTGCCAAAATAGTCAAATACACCATTTCATTTCGTCGAAATGACGGAAAGTATACAAGAAAAAGTAATGTATTATTAAAAGACGATTATTAAACAGCATTTTTACAACAACTTATTATTGTGTCACAAAATCTAAATTTTGGGCCAAATATGGGGCTTATCGTACCTACTCCTTTCTGTTTTATTTTTATAGTTCGTCGGTTATTGTTATTGTTTTTTTTATTTATTGACCACTCGTTTAGGGGGGGTTGTTCCCACTAAGGTAGTTTAACCCCACCACATGTCTCATGTGCCTGTCCCCAGTCAGGAATTTTGGTTATAGGTTTGTCTTTTTGTTGAATGTTTGTTACATGTACATTTTGGATGGAATTAAGGTAAAAGTAATGCTGTTTTAGGCATACATGATTTTCATTTGAGGCGATTTAGAGATTTTCAGAAGGAGTGGTATTCCACCCTGGTTGAAGGCCCTGTAAAGACATTTAGATTTGTCAATTCTCTGTTTTTCTTGTGGTTGGAGTGTGTAGTCTCTATGACACTTACCTCATATCTTTTCATTTTCATACTAATCAGTCCAGGTATCATCCCGAAATCCCCGTGTTGGTCCTGACGGCATTTAGTCGAGGGACAATATTGATGCTAATGTTTATTTGGAAAGGGACATATCACATATTTTTGTCCATAATTTGTTTTAATTTATGTAAGATTTTTTGTGTGAATTTAAACAAAATCATTCTATTGTGCATATACATATTTGAGAAAAAAGATACATTTACATGATTTAAGTTACAGAAACTGCTTACATTTAATCATAGCCGGCAGTACACAGGGGCTTGTGTACATTGAGTATACAATATCGGCAGATACACCCTCTGTCTCCCCGAAACATTGAGTATACAATATCGGCAGATACACCCTCTCTCTACCCGAAAGGGGAGAGAGAGGGTGTATCTGCCGATATTGTTTACTCAATGTACACAAGCCCCTGTGGGCAGTATAGCCAAATACTTGAATAAATGTGACATCATAATGCTCTCAGATCTAGCGCATGAGGGCCAATGTTAAATCCATATCAGCAACCGTATCCGGGCTCAATAGGCATAATAACGGTCCTTTTGAAATCTCTTCCATAAGTTAGACATGCAGAATATAAAATATGTACGTGATATTTTTTCAATATAATCTTGAACGCCACCTCATTTGGTCTTCGGTAATTTTGGCGTATAATTTAAAAGAAATCAAATCTTAAATTCCTACCATTTGGTGCCTAGAAAATTATGAAGGTTAATCCAAATTAAAAACGCTTTGAACAGTAAGTTGTACCATATCCTTTATTGTTAAATGATAACAGAGAAATATTGTACATAAATACATGTATATAAGTTGTTAATTCTATCTGGGACTTAGAAACACAGTGCGCGCTGTTTCCCAAACACAGGAGGAAATTATTAACGAAAGCATAAATGAAGAGTATAGTTCATTTCTATCCCCAAATGATCCCAATGATCTTTACTAAAAAGAAGTTAACATTCAAAAGATTCTTAGATATATGTTATTCTACTACGTATTTTTTTGTAGGATCAAAAACAATGTTATTTTCCTAGGAAATCATTTCATCTGTTCTGTTTAAAATTATAGAACCAAATAAATAGGGCTTAAATATCCTCTAAGGCTTATTTAAATTTAAAGCTCGAGTATTGCAATAAAGAAAAAAAATGTGTTAAAGAAATTTATCAAGTTTTGTGATTTCATCATATCAAAAATTATTAGGAAAAAAGATCGAAAATTTTAAAAAGTTTTAAATTGGGCATTTTGCTGAATTTATGTACGTTTGTTGTAAAATGTTTCATATGTGTTAATAAGAGCACCTTCATTAAGCACAAACATTTTATCGGAAGATACATGACATAATAATTTTTTTGTTAAAGTTAGTCCTATTAAACAGTACACCAGACATATTTACTGTTTTTGTTATTTTATATATTTTTTATTCTTTATTTTTTCTCTTTTTACTATCAAGCTGCCTTCCGCATATCATAAAAACTGAAAAAAAATCCCAATGAAAATGTAAAATATGAACATGGAATGCTAAGTCTTATATGTTACAGAACTATGTTAAAGGATGCAGACACAAGTCAGAGAATTTAAGGCTAAAACTGGCAAAAAGCATAAAAATATAGGGAATATAATATGTCATATTGTTGTAATATAATTTTTTTCAGACAAATTAACAATTTTTATAACATGTATAAAGCAGTATCAATTTAATATTTCAGTTTTAAATTTGTCAATACCTTATAAAAAATTTAATTTTTATTTCAACTTTGGGACCAAATTAATTAATGCATTATAGAACCCCTATTTCTATAATCCCTGAGTTTCATAGAAGGTCCTTCTCCTTCAATTCACAAGTAAAATTTAATGAGTGAACTTTTGAAAAGTTAAAGGAGATCCAAATAATTAAAGGTTGAACCTCAATGAAGTTTGAAAAATTTGGAAAAGAGCGTATTATACTTGAAAGGCCTAAATTATGTTAGTGAGCACCCAAATTAGTTTGACTGCATTTGTTATTAAATATAATATAATGGGGTTTTTGTCCTGATAATATGCCACATTATCCCTGGCTATATCAAAAAATGATGACAGAGTATCTTCATGAATGGAATTCCTGACCTATTTAACCAAAGTTATTAGCCTAATATATACTATGAAAAAGAATATACTAATTTTCCTAATTTCAACTTTATTTTGCATAACAGTAATAAAAGTGTTAGTTTTATGTTACACATTTCCTTCAGCTTGTCAGTAAAAAGTGGGATTTAGACTAAGAATAGGGTGAAATTGTTATCTATGTTTATATCTGTAGATATGGAGTTTTTTTACATCATTGAGTAGCCTGTACACCATCAGGATATATTTGGGCACTTCAGGGTGTTAAAATCTCCATATCTACGGATATAAATGTAGATAACTGATAATATATTCCAGGTCAGAGACAAATATGTTTCTGTGACCTGGGAAATATTTTGGCATGTAACCGAGACAAAACTTCTGTTTTTATGATTATTATATTAAATGTCTTCACAATCACTACCGTTCCTTATTGTAGTTTTGTCAAAATTATTTCTCCTTCTTTTAAATTTGTCGTCAGGTCGTTTTGCTGCAACAGACAAACATTACATCATGAATGTTATTAAACAGGAACATTTGCAATGCTTGCACATATTTCATAGGTTATTTGCCAAATATCATTGTAGCAAAATATCACTGCAGAAAGTTATTTGAAGTTTATAAAGGCATATTATTTTAGGTTTCTGCAGAAGATGGACATTGTATTTGGTATGGTGAATGTGGACCTGCAGCTCCAGGATCATCAAAGATGTTAAACTGTGAATATACTGGTCCACCTAAACCAATGACAGACCCTACAGGACTAAGTATACTAAAGACCTACTGTCCTGATTTAGCTAAAGGTAAGACAAAGCTTAAAAATATGTTTGTTTACCCTTTTCCAACCTGCCAATTTTCAACTGGGCAAGAAGGTAAAATATTTTATGTTTGGTTGATTTGATAAAGTGTATTCTTTGTTTAAATTCTCACTAATTTAATAGATAAAATAATTTAATAAAGCAAAATGAGAGATAATGCTAATTTTGGCCAGTCAGGAAAAGGAAAACACAGGAGTAGGTACAGTAAGCACTATATTTGGGTCAAATTTTAGATTTTGTGACACAGCAATAATAAGTTGTTGTGAAAATGCTGTTTAATAACTGTCTTTCAATAATTCATTATTTATTCTTACATACCTTACATCATTGTGACAAAACAACATTGCACACTTCACAATTTCAACAAGAATTTTCTGTAAAAATACAGAATTTTTGGAGTGTGTTGTTAAAAAAAGATATGACTAAGTCCACAAAAGCTCAATGATATTTTAACTAAAAATTATACTTGATAGATCTTTATTTGTGCAAAGTTAAGTTGGGATGTTTTTTTTGTGTGATCTATATTAAAATCAGCAAAATTATATTTCACTTTTTGTGTGAAATTAATTAATTTCTTAGTATTTTTTATATTTAAAGCAATATCTGTGTGTCACATTGTGACCATTGTAGCATCAATAAAACTAAGACTGTTGGATTTTCTTTTTATAGACAGTTTTCAATGTAACAAACAATATAGAATAATAATTATTGTTACACTTTCCATTTTTAGCCAAATTATTTGGCCAAAAATATGACTTAATGGCCTTTGTCCTATTTTTTTTACCTAAATACACAATATAACTTGACATATTACCATTGATAGCAGTTCTTGCAAAACTTGATAGAGTATTACATGACAGGAGGTTCCCATTGAATCGTTTCTGGGGTCTGGATGGCCAAGCAGTCTTGGTAGTAGTTGATTTAAACTTACCTGTACAGATCATTGTAGCCTATCACCTATACAGCATGAGTTCTTGCCTTACAAAAACGGGCTGAGTGTAACTTGCATCTCACGTGATAAGGTTTGTCAATTACCTGCCCAAGATCGGTGGTTCTCTCTTGGTACTCCGGCTTCTTCCACCAATAAAACTGACCACCGCTATATGACTGAAATATTGGTGAAAGTGTCTTCAAACAAAAAAACCGAAAATCAAATCGTTTCCGACCACCTCACTTTTTATTGGACTTTCCGTTTTCAATTATAAAAAAATCCACAAATTGATATGTGCTTCAAAAATGGAGATGACACCGACCTTAATAGGTTTTACAAGTTAAGTCAGGAGGTCCAGAAAGTTTTTTTTTTCGTTTTAAGGGGGGTAGCGCTGGGTGCGCCCTGTCGAATCAGCGCCTGATTTTTTTGTCTTTTCCTTAGTACAAGTCTTATGAAACCATGCATCTACTGTCTTTAAAATAGAATTGATTTTTTGAAATTTCAAACCTTTATTTCACAAACTTTTTGTGGAACCTTGTGAGACATCCAATAAAATATAAAAATAAAAGTACTGCCCTCATTAGATACTTTTCAGGCACATAAAAACTGTTTTAGGTGGGGAATTTCACACTGTAATTTTTTCGCCTCTTTAAATACACCATGGACATACTTTTCAAAATGTAATGATATCAACCAACTCTGTGGGCACTCTCCAGGGCCTTTTGTAAAACCCCACCAAGGGAGTTATCTCCCTTTTACATTGTAAATCCCATAGAAACTTTTTCAGGTTCATTTACCAAAAAAAATATAAAATTAAAAAAGTTTCAGTTAAGACTCACCAATAGCATGAATAGCAAGATAATCTTTTTGCCAAATTTTATTAAAATTAAAAAATGATTTTATTTGTTTAATGCCACTTTCAGTCATATCAGGGCCATCAGTTTTATTTGTTGAGGGAGCCAGTGCACCAGGAGAAAACCAGAGACCTTCGGCAGGAAACTGACGAGCCTTGTCATGTGTGATGCGAATCAAATGCAACTCTTTTTTGTAAGGTACAAAGTCAGGTGCGAACTCACGTTGTATAGGTGATAGGCTAGATTGATCTGTACAGGCAAAATTAAATCAACTACCTAGACCACTCAACCACCCAGGCCCCAATTAAAAAATGATAACACCTCTTACTTTTGAATTTGACATTCTATAAAGTGAGTTTAACAGACAGTGAAATGGTTAAAAGCAATGTATATATACAGGATTTTGGAGCATCTGGTTATCATTTCTGTTTGTAGACTAATATTTAAATTTTTATAGGAAGTCAACCTTTGACCTGTTGTGGAGCTGACCAGTTGATGAGGTTACAAACAAACTTGGGGGTTCCTCAGCAGTTGGTATCCAGATGTCCTTCATGTTTCAAGAACTTTCTAAATCTTTTCTGTTATCAAACATGTAACCCAACTCAGAGCAAATACTTGACAATAGATATGAGCATTCCTGCCAATTTACCTAACACCACTAAAAATGCAGTTTTATCAGTACATTATTATGTGTCACATGATTTTGCATATGGGATGTTCAATTCTTGCAAAGATGTCCAAATGCCAAGTGCGAATCAAAAAGCATTGACGATATTGTGTGGTCATCCATCTGCAGAGTGTACACCACAAAAATGGCTGGATTTTATGGGTAGTACATCTAATGGACAGACTCCATTTGATATCAGTTTTGTGATTGATAACAAGCCAGCAAGCCCAGAAGGAACAAATTTAACTATAGAACCAATGAATGTTACCACAGTCAAATGTAGTGAGGGTGCTTTCAACAAATCAGCATGTAGTTGTCAGGACTGTGCAGAAGTATGTGTACCAATTCCACCTCCGCCAGCAGCAGAAAAAATATCAACAATTTTAGGTTATGATTCTTGGTATTTTGTAATGTGTTTAGTTTCAATATTGTTTATTTTTTTCATGATTGGAATGTATGCCATTTGGTATGATCAAATAAGCCCTCACAGGAAGAAGTCTAGCGCTATCAAGACTAGCAAGTATAGTTCCTCAGAAAAATTAGTGGAGAAGCCATTGGTGCAAACAACAGATATTAGTTCTATAGAAAAACTTGGTGCAGCAGTTGAGCGATTCCTTCAAAAACTATTCATTTCTTGGGGAACATTTTGTGCCAAACATCCAGTGATTGTTATAGTTCTTGGTATTCTCATTGCTGGGGGTCTTTCAGCAGGAATTGCCATGTTTAAGGTCACAACAAATCCAGTAGAGTTATGGTCTTCCAAAAACAGTCGAGCCAGACAGGAAAAGGACTACTTTGACTCACATTTTGAGTAGGTTAAATCTGATTTAAGTTGTCATCATAAATTTATATTAATGTTTAAAGTGATTTTTATTTCAGGTATTTTGGAAAATCTGAAATAAATTCTCATATTTGGAAAGTCAAAAGATGGAAGTTTTCCTTTTTTTAGCAAGTTTGAAGAAATTGTCATGTTTGCGTGATCTTGATAACATGCTGAAGAAAATTTTGTTTTTTGGAAAGTGAAGAAATTGCCATTTTTAGCAAATCTGAAGAAATTTTCATTTATGTTAAGTTTAAAGAAATTTTTATTTTTGGTAATTCTAAGTATTCAACATCTTGTAAAAGGCAAAATGATTCATATAATTTTTAACAAGTCCTGCATATTAAAAGTGTTACTATCATTTACACAATTTCTAGTAAGTAATTTACAGAGTAAAATTATTATAATTTTAGGCCATTCTACAGAACAGAACAGTTAATTATAACCAGACCTAATGTCAAGACGAAGTATAGACATTACCTGCCTCCACCAGCTTCATCAGGGGTCTATGTCAACTACAGCAGTCTGTTTGAGAAACAATTTCTACATCTGGTATGAGTTGATTACATATTACAAATATTGATCATGGGGATTTGGGAAGGGGAGGACTTAGGTGTAAAATGTATGTTACTTATATGAATTAAATCAGTTTGTTTAATCAGGAAATTATCCTGTTTCTAAGGCTATAAAGAATCTTGATTATAATAAGGGGATAGGATGGGGTGGGATAATGTTAGGAGACTTTTTCAGTCTATGTTGCAGACTTTACATGAAGAAAAGTGGGGGGGGGGGGGGAGAAAGCTACTCTCACTGTGGAAAACTTTCACAAATACACAGATTGTCTGGAAAAAATATCTGCATTTTCTGAAAGAGCAGCCCTTATTGGACACACCGTGGAGAAAACAGGAAAACATACATGGACAGGGACTTTGAATTAACAATATATGGGCTAGATTTGGTTGGGTAAAACTAATAAACTTAATAAAGGAATTACACTCAAATGACTGTCAGAAATTCACAGATTACTAAAAACTAATACATGTATCTGCATTTTCTAAAAGGGGGGGACTCTTATTGGAGACACATTGGAGGAAATCATACATGGACAATTAAAAATTATATGGGCTAGATGTGGTGGGGGTAAAACCACAAAAGAATTACAATTCACTGAAATATTTATCTGGCTGATTGATTCTTTTAAATATGATAACCTCAAAGATATTGTATATGTGGACAATGAAAAAGTGATGAAGTCTTCATAAACTAGTGGGCCTTGGGTGACCAAGTGATTTAGGTAGTTGATTTAAACTAATTACCTTTACAGATCACTGTAGCCTAAATCATCAATATTATGTGAGTTTTGTGCCTTTGTACAATGCAAAAAAGGTTTGGTTTAACTTGCATTACACATGAAAAGGTTTGTCAGATACCTGCCAAATGTTGATGGTTTTCTCCAGGCACTCCCGCTTCCTCCACCAGTAAAACTGACCCCTGCGATATGACAAGAATATTGTTGAAAGTAGCTTTAAACCCAATCAAACAAATAAAACATCATAAACTAGTGCATTAGCTATATTTTCCATTAAATATTAAACATTGTCTTATTACATATGTCTGTTTCTGTAGTTACTAGACATGCAATTAGAGATTGAAAATTTGACAGCGGTATACAACAATGAAATCGTCACAATGAGAGACATCTGTTTCAAGCCACTGGCTCCCGACAACAATGAATGCTCGACACAGAGTGTGTTGGAGTACTGGCAGAAAAATCATACGAACATTGATAAAGTTAAATGGGATGAATTTGGATTTAACATCATGGCTGATTATATTGAACATTTTGAATACTGCATGAGGTGAGATAAATACATAGGAATTATTTTATGATTATTAAAGTTATTACAGTACACACAGAGAGTTACGTATAAAAAAACTCCAAAGCTGGGGAAATTTCTCCAGCAATAATGGCCAAGGTCAGGCTTAAGTCAGTGTAAGTGTTTGTCATATAAAACTCTGTTGGTGTATAGTAAAAAACTCCAAAGCTGGTGAAATTTCTTGACTTTAACCAAAATTCCATGAATTTTACCAGCAATCGCTGAGTCAGACTGGAGTCTTTTTCTTACAAAACTCTCACAACTGTTTTAACTGTACATATTTTTTGTTCTTGCCTGTCGTGAATTTGTGTTTTTAGATTATTATACAATGTACATTTTATTAATACATCAACTATATTTCCTGTAATTCTTTTGATGTTGGTAGGTTGATTATGTAAATGTTGCTTGGAGAATGACAACAACTTTTGTATGATGTTGATATGTTTTTTTTTTTTACATTCAAAACATCACTTAAGACTGAAAAAAAATCTTTGCAACAAAAAAATAAAACAAAGGGATTTCAACTAAAGGGGTTAAAATTACTGTAAACAATTATCTAATCAGTCTATCATTCAGTAAAACCAAATTTATTCCAAAAACCTGTTTCCAATTTTTTTAGGACAAAGTATACATTTTGTACCAATTTCATGTTGGACATTACTTTTAAGTTTTGATAAGCTTCCAAAACAAAGCAGTTATTTGAATCTATTTTAGTGCACCAGCCTCAACACAAGACACAACAGGTCTAGAACTGCCGTGTTTAGCTAAGGATTCAGCTCCAATCTTTCCTTGGGTCGTGATGGGTGGATATGATGGTATGTAGTTTAATATGGAACAGAAATTTAATCTAAAAATATTAAATGATTAATCAAGGTTTTGTTCTCTAAATAAGTAAAATAGAACATTTATTATACCCCCCGCAAACATAGTTTGTGGGGGTATATAGGAATCACCCTGTCTGTCTGTCTGTCTGTCCGTTTGTCCACATAGCTTGTAAGCGCATCTCCTCCTACACCGCTCAACGGATTTCAATGAAACTTTACATGAAACTTAGACATAATGTGTAGATTTGCGAATGGGAAGATCATTCATCGTGCTTTATTCCAAGGGCAGATAATTCAACTTAAGTGAAGATAATTTTAAGGCCTGTTCACACTGCAAAAAGTTAATCTGGATTAACTCAGGTAAATGTGGTTTAAGTCGCAATGTGTTCACACTAGATTTTATTTAATATGCGTTAACTTAATCTGCATTAAGTTAACACAGATCAAGTTAATTCGGATTAAATTGTAGTGTGAAGGCAAAATGTGGATTAAATATGACATCTTAATTAGTAACGTTACTTATGATCTTTTGATTTCTACGTTTCAATTTTGATATTAATTAAGTAAAGCCACAACACCAACGCTAGTGTAAACGCAACATATTTTATGTATACTGGTTTAAGTTGATCCAGTTCAAGTTCATCTGAATTAAGTTAAGCCTAGTGTTAAAAGTCCCTGTAAGTCTGCAAATTCCAAATGTATTTTGAATGCCAAAATTTGTTATTTTCTGTTCTAGGGTCACATTATAATTTTTTGCTAGATTTTCACCCAACTTAAAAAATGGGATGGAAAAATATATTTTTTTGTTTTTTTTTGAAAAATAGCTTGAAACTTAAACTTGGGCACAAAATTATGATGAAGTTATTAAGCCAGTATGAAAATCTAGGAATTTTTTTTTTGACCTGATGGAGAATTAATATATATGTAATTAATTTAATTTGATCAAAATCTTCTGTCTCCCACCTCTTTACTGTCAGCAAATAATTATCTTTTATTACATTTATAACATAAAAAGGTATATTTTTTTTATTAGTCATTGTGATATATGACTTTCATTGCTGATTTTTGTGTATGTTTCCTACTCTGTTACGGATCCCGAATTATTTAAAACGTAATGTTATAGCATTTAGTTTAAAATACTGCAATTATCTTTTGGATTTATGGGGTATTAATCAATATTTTTCACTTTTCATTGTAATTTATTCATTTCATTATGGGTTAGTGCATGATAGATTATTTTCTTTATGGTGCTTGATTGCAGAGTAGTTTAACAGATCTGAAGTAAGGGTTTCACCCCTCTTGCTTGTCATGAGTCACCTTGTATGGCTCAAGACAGAATTGAGAATACAATTTGAGATTAATAAAGTAAATTTAATGCCCTTGCACATTTTTTTTCCAGTAGGGGCATATATGTTCCCATCACATATGAACTTGTGCTAATGTTAAAATAGTAGATTTTGCCAAAAATTTTCTGACATGGGGAAAATTTCCCAGCAACCACTTTAATAGTAATGCTATACAAATTGCAATACATACAAATGTATATAATGTAGGTAGTAGAATTCAAAAATAAAACATATTTGAATGTTGAACATTATAGTATTAAATTATTTGAATCAACAGTGTGTATAAGAAGAAAATGACAAAAATTCCATCAGCTTTCATGTCATAAACAAAAAAGTCACTTAACTTTTGCTGTTTTTAGATTCTGCCAATTTCCAAATAATTTTATGTATATTAAAATGAGAGAAACTTTTTTCAGTACAAAGTTCCCTTTTAAATTCATTTGAGTCACATTCACAGCATTGTCATATTGTTAGCTTCTATTTGTTTTACAAAGAAATCCTTATTTTTACCGTAGTCTATTTTTTTACACTGGTTTATAGGACGGGGCTTATTAAGGTGTTGTCCATCTATTGTCAAAACTTCATTGACTTCAATTTTTGGTTATTTAGAGAAGGATGAGGACTGCTCCCTTTATTAGGATTTTGTTCCGTTAAAAGTGGTGGTTCTAGTTTTCACGATATTCATGTTCATGAAATTAAAGGAAAGTCTTTTATATCAGTGGACTGAAGCTCCCTTTTGATTTTCCTAAAATTCATCTTTCATATTTCATTTCTGTTTTTGCATTTTATTCATAAAAAGGGCTATGTTTTTCAGCTTTTGCAGTCTAAAAAAACTTACAGCAACTTTCATGAAATTATAGGAAAGTCTTTATATCTATGGACATAATCTCCCTTTCTATTTTCATACAATTCCTCTATGGCATTTCCAATTAGCAATATATACAATCTAAGTATTAAAACTAAAACTAGGTATATTTACATGGGATCTTAGTATTACCAGTAGAACTAGAACAAAGGACGATGCATCATAAAAACATAAAAACACCTTTTGAAAATGATAGAAATTTTAGAATTATTTTTAGCCCTTCAAGGATTATGTTCTTCCGAAAGGCTTCATTGTTAACTCTATGAAAATACTTAGCTCAAACAACCACATGGTTTTTCTTGATAATTTCTACCAGGCTGAAATATTTTTACATGCAGTATTACTAATATTTTATTTTGTGATTCATAAACTAAGTTTAGTTGGCTAAATACATTGTAAACGTTGGATATTGATTGGAACAGACCATGTTTTAAGTAGATTAGACTTTACCGGTAATTACTGGAAAAATACAAAAGTACCACTGTTGAACAAATATGGACTTTTTGTGTAAATAACTTTTTGATGATGTTTTCTTATTTTATTTGAAGGTCAGAATTTGTAAGTTGTTGGTCTTTATTTTTTAGGACTATTCATCTAGTTATCATTTATTGACCTTTTAGCTGAAATCCATTTAGATTTCTAAATAGCATATTCTATGTTATAAAAAATATCCCCCATGATCGTTTTTGACAGTAATATTACACCCATATTGTCATTAAGAATCAGACAATTTAAGTAAAAGGGGACCATGTTTAAAAACTCACAAATCTTATATAAATTCAGATTCAGAATATTATGGCACTTAAACAAACAAGAATAGATATTATTCTAATTGTTGGTAATGTAATTCCAGAATAGGGGAGATAACTCCACCAAATATGACTAAATTTTGTATTATTCTATAGAAATTTATCTACAGCTTCTAAACAGTCAGGATTACTACCATATATGGAAAGAGGTCATGAAAGGTCAAATAGCCCTAAAACCCTAAAAATTTGTCTGGGGAAAAATCAGAGCATGGAATTTAAAGAAAATTAAGGTTTGAATATAATCCCAAAGTCTCATCAAGTTTCTATGATCAGATTTTTCCAGCAGCGAAATGAAATTTTATTACTTTAAACAATAGAATTCAACATTGTTGCAAAACAAGTAAAATTCTTTTGAAAAACTGTTAAATAAATTTAACCAAGGTTAGCATTTGTCTTGAAATTAAAATTGGAACTTTCTATATGTTTAATTTTGTAAGTATATGCAAATTTAAGAAACTTTCCCTTTTTGGTAATGTTCTTGACTGTGTAATGCTAATTAACTAATCTAATAAAACAATAATTATATACAGGAAGGTTAACACATGATGCTTTCATCATTTTAAATAAAAAGGGGAATTCTAAGATACTAAAGGGGCAGACAGAAATCGTTTAGTCGGAAGACAGAGAAGACCATGGCCAACATGAAACGAAAGACAAACATAGTACACACAACACTACACTGTAAACTAAAGCTGGGGTACGACGAACCCTACCAAAAATCAGGGTGAGTTCAGGTGCTCTGGAAGGGTAAGGTACTCCTGCTTAACAAGTGGCACCCGTCATGTTACTCAGTAGACAATATGTATTTTACAAATATGGTATAAATTAGACTGATCAATTTCTTATGCAACATTCTACGAAAACATTATTTATAAGGATTGTAAATTCAAAATTTATTTTTAGCTGATAATTTAAAATTATCCATCAAATACCCTAAACAGAAAGTATGTTTAAATGCATTATCGAGTAAAATTGTTAGCAGGAAAAGCTTGCAGAGCGTGTTTTCAGATTTGCTGAGGAAGTGTCCCTCAGTGACATGTATTCCATAATTAAATATTGTTTTTCTTGTTTTGTTTTGTGATAATGTAATGCAATTCTAATCTACGATTATTAAAAGTATTTTGTATTTGATAATTTCAATGAAACAAACGAAAATATTTATATTCTTAGCTAATACTATGACATTATAAGGTCTTCATGATGACGTTTTTAAGCAAAACAATTACAAGATAACAAAGGGGCAGACAGAAATCATTAATTCAGTTAAACTAAACAGAAGTCACACTATAATACAGTGCAAACTAAAGCTGGAGTATCACAAACCAAACAAAAACAAGGGTGAGTCAAATTATTCAAGTTTTGGTCTATGTTTGTTCAAATTTCGCCAAGGAAATGAATCCCTGCATGGTTTCTGTATTTGATACAAAAAAAATTTCACCTAAGTATTCTTTCTTTTAAATGTTTTGTTAATCTGCGAATTCTGGGAATATTATCTAAATGCAAATATCACAAAATTACTTACAAAACAAGTGACTCTATTATGATTTTATCAATTATGGCCAATTTTGACATCACTGGTGACTTCATTATGCCAATACAAATGAAAAGTTGATTCGTGTTCTAAAGTTTTAAAAAATCGATAAATTTTCTATTTGTGAGGTTTTTATGAAGATATTCATGCTATGGGACCAAAGGGGTCTTACCTCCCCTGGTCCTTTGTATTCTACAATCCAAAGCCTTGTACTTTTATCTGCATGTGGAACTAGAAATAAAGTAATGAATACACAGATCATTATATTGCCTGTTATAAATTAATGCATGTGCATGCAATATTACTTTACGACTCTTCTACCTCAATGAAGTATATCCAACCTCATCATGGAGTTTGCAGAAGTAAAACGTTTTTTGTTTTTTTAATTGTATATGAAAAGGGGTTTCCACTAATGTTTTCAAAATAAAGACACTCGACAACATGGGAATCAAAATTAATTTTTCTAAATTTTCCTTTTTGTTGGCCACGGTCTTGTCTGTATTCTTATTTAACGATTTTTGTCTGCCCCTTCGGTAGCTTCAAATTATTTTTACATATACCACTGTTTTACACGGGTCAGTAAACCGGGCAAATTAAGTCTTTTTCAAGAAAATTGTTACCCTAGAAAGGAGAGAAGGTGTATTTTTTGGTTAAAATAAGGTTCAGTTGTACAACAATTCCATTTTCATGACAATGGTTTTTGTAACCTTGCATTACTTGCAAAAAGGTTCCATTACGGCCTTCAATAATAATCCCATAAAAGTCCATACCATAACGGAAGCTCTATAAGGCCCCGCAATACAAAATGTGAAACTATACATAAAACACGACAATCCACCTAATCTATTGCAAAAATGGTGGACAAATAACAATAAATAACTAATTAAACAACGACAACCACTGTACTACATGTTCTTGGCTTGGGACAGGCAAAAAAGTATGCGGCGGGGTTAAACCTGTTGGTGAGTGCTCAACCCTCCCCCAAACCTGGGACAGTGGTGTGAAAAAACAGCAATAAAAACACACTATAAAAATCGTTTGAAATGGATCAGGTTTACATCAATTTACGAATGGAATAAAAATTTCAAAAATACAGACAATTTTTCTTAACCTGACGAAAAATTAGATACTGAAACACTAACTGGAAGAAATAATAAAATGTAAGCTAGCAGAGAAATATTAGCGAATGAATGTTCGTTGAGAAGAAGGATTGCAATCATGTGCAAGTACCCATCCGTGATTGAAAATTGATTGAAAATATTTACCTAAATGTTTTCAGCTTATTTGAAGCTATAATGAATAATGATATTCTAATGAGTCACGTATGGTATTCTTTTTAGATTTAAAATGACAGAGTAGTAAATATTGTCGCATTAATAAATCTAGGATGATTTGAATAAAGTTTTGTTAGTTGATGGCAACGTGTTGGCCTGTATTTTTGATATTGTTAAAGATGATTTGCACTGATGACTTTGTGTTGACGTTCTCACACAAGATATGGTCTGCTATCTTGTAATCAGTGATTTGTTGATTCTATCACATATAAATTCTATTGCAGAACTCAATAAAACAAAATATTTAAAAGTCAGTGTATATTTAATGCACAAAAATAATGATGTGAATAAAATTTTCAACAATTGGTTTTGTTATAAAGGGAAAATCATGAAATAACCCAAACATGGTAAGTACAAAAAAGAAATATTGAACTTACGCACTTATTTGATTTGTCAGGCTCAAACGGGATTAAATATGTCATCTAACTTGTTTAAGCATTTTACAGCCTTCAAATTTTTGTTAAAAAAATCAAGTCCATTTGGCAAGAATGTCGTATATAATATTAGGATGTATAAGGTTTATATTTATTCTTGAGATAACTAGCTCTATGTGTATGCCTTCATTGTTTTCTTTTTTCGCCCAGTGTCTTAATTCAAAAATTATCTAGCTATAGCAGTCATTTGTTTTTAACTTGTCCTATTCAAGATGTTTAAAAGTCATTTAACAAAATAAAATCTTGATGTGCCCCGTGTTTGTTTAAACAATGTGTTTGATTTTGTATGTATTGTTGTCGGGCAACTTATGACAGATTTTGTTAGATTTCTTTTTCCGAGTTTATCTGTAATTTGTTGACCTTACCCCGCATTTTTGTGCTTTAACGCACAGATGTAGTGTCGTCGACATCTAGCAAAGAATTCCACTCAAACCTGTGCTAGAGGTCGTCTTGAACTTATTGTGAGGTGCAAGTTTTTACTCCGTGTTTAAGGTTAACTGTGACTTTGAGATGAAGAACAGCAATTAAAGAGCTGTTCCTTTTAGCTTGGAATTTGCTTGTATATACGAGATTTTTATGTCATGAATATTTACACCATATCCCTTTTTCTATTTCATTACAGAGTTAGTTTCTTGTGCTGTGTGGAGAACGTAGAAAATCTCCCTATTCTTGAATACGTATGCTCTTATATTTTACAGTTATGGCGTATTTCTTCTTGAGATAACTAGCTCTATGAGCATGATGTGTACTCCTTCAATGTTTTTTCTTTATCGGCCAGTGTTTTAATTGAAAATTATCTAGCTGTCCATCTGTTAATTATGTGCCCTATTCAAGCTATTTAAAACAGCCGAGTCATTTAACAAAATTTTGATGCCCCGTGTTTGATTAAACATTGTGTTTGTTTGATTTTGTATGTATTACTGTCGGGCATCTTATGACAGATTTTGTTAGGTATATCTGTAATTTACTGACCTTACCCCGCATTTGTATGCTTCAACGCACAGATGTAGTGTCGTCGACATCTAACAAAGAATCCCGCCCAAACCGGTGCTAAGGGCCGTCTTGAACTTATTGTGAGATTAGAGTTTTTACTCTTGTTGAAGGCCTGACTGTAACCTTGAGATGAAAAACAGCAATCAAAGCGCTGGTCCTTTGCTTGAAATTTCCTTGTATATATGAGATTTTTAAGTCATAAATATTTACACCATATCCCCCTTTTTTCTATTTACTTGTTGTATTTTTACAGTGCTATTTTAGCCTATCTTCGTTTTACGTAATTTGAATTTAATGGAATTTGAACGACGTGTACATATGTAAACATACATTTAAACATACGAATGGATGTTGTTGTAAGCATGAATGTATAAGCTTTTCAAAACTAGAGTTGTTTTTAAAATGCTAAATAAGGTTATAGAACAATGTAGTCATACCCTATCCTTAATTTGCACAGAAACATACATGCCCGTAGCCAAAAATTTTCTAAGGCGAGCTCGATCACTCGCGAAGCTACCTTCATGGTCGGGAGTCTGGGGTTTGGGTGCAAAATCCCGCAATCTAGTAATTTCTTGGCACCTGTTTCATTTCAGAAACCCCCGTGTTTTGGACTTTAATAGTCAAACTTCAATTTGAATTGAGAGTTTAATAGTGTCGATTCGTCCGAACCCCTGGATACGGGTATGACATTTATAAAAATTATGAAAATTTCCTAAATCTTATGGCACTTATATTGTTTGAAAAACTATAAAAAAGGACAAAAAATTTCAGTTTTTTTAGTTTTTCTCGGTTTTGTGCTGCAATGAGTTTGCAAGCTTAGTATGGACTATCAAGTTATATACAAGCTCAGAAACATATGCTTAAATAGTGTTCACCTCAAAATTTCATGAAAAATCTACTGTACCCTTAGGTATTTTCATATTTGTTCAATTTTGTTTATCAAAGAAAGATAACTTATAACCGAACATTAAAGGTGTTAATTTCTGAGAAATGTATATATTTTCTTAAAATATTACTTGATAAAGAGATCATACTTTGGGTAATTGGAATACTTAGATGTTAAATATAGACAAATAACATAGCATGTGTAAAAATTATTTACCTTTTTTAAAATCCCCCATTTTCCAAAGATTAACAGGAAAAGAGGAGTGGAAATGGCCCAATTGGTCCCCATTTTCTGTTAAGATTAAATTTGACCACAGATATTACATTTCTCATACAGTTTAAAGGAAAAACATTGGAAGAACAATAATAAACGAATTTTTCTCAATCCGAACATACAAGTCCAGTGCAGAATACCCATGTGAGAGATCAAAAGTGCATAGTTCAAATGACAAGTCAAATTTGAAACAAAATAAAAGAAAAAACGAAAACAAAAGGAATACAGGCTTGGAATCCACAAAATTCTTTACAAAAATAGGAGTGGGAACAGTTGCTAATGAAGAGTAAGCATCCCCTGACCCCCTGTCTTGTGCGCAATACCCGTCGTGGAATCTTTAAAATCTAATCCGGGTTAACGTCAATCCAAGAAGGGATCAACTTATCGTTGTACTACCAGTAGCAGGTGCAAAAGGATTTTTTTGTATCTCAACTAAGACCTCTGGTCTCAAGAAAATAGTTCGCTTAAGAATAGTAAACCAGGAGATCAGAGGTAATTGTATGGACACCATATTAAAGATATAATATACATGTTTAACAATAGGCTTGTGAATACCTTGGGGGACCTTTGGTCCACCAGCAGAGGCATCGACTCGGTGGTTTCAAAATACTGGTTTACCAATGTTGAATAAATATGGTGAATTTTAATATGCATTAACCTCTCACCAGTAGCAGTACGCCCAAAACACGGAGAGCCGAAATCAAAATATTTAGATGGCTCATTCCACATCTGTTTTTTTCTATATTGTAAAATGGAGAACTATTTTCCAAACGAGCCGAAAAAGGCAGGAAGGACATATACCATGGGAGATGTGGGTAACGTTAAATAAATATTGTGAATTTCGATATGCATTATATAATTTTGATATGCTATATTTACATTCCATGGAATAACCTCTCTTCATTAGCAATAGACCCAAAACATAGGAGAGCCGAAATCCAAACATTGTAAAATGGAGTACTCATAGCTAAACAAACAAAAATAGTAATGATCTAGCCATTTTTGCCTCAAATGTTATTTTATACATGAAATGGGTTTGAAATTAAAGAAAAAACGACACCCTTAGACCTGTTTCTAACCTTGATCTTATCTCTAATGCGGAGAAGGTTACATTCAAAGCTATATGACAAATGAGATAATATATACCTTTTCGCTCATGAACAGAAACATTCCAGCTGTCCCAGCGTTTGACGTATACACCTCACACCTAATAGGTTACTCGAAGCATTTTTCTTGAAACATAAACTGTTAAAACAAGGATTGCTCAACAGCTGAATCATTACTGCAGAAGTGGATATAGTCGATACCAGAATCTTGTTGGCCGACACTGAATCACGTGAAGACGAGTGGCGCTGTATTATATCATCTTAATGCTCACTTTCAAGGCCTGGACGTTGTAATCCCAACCTTGATACCATACTATAGCAGCCCTCCCGCGTACCCTGAAAAATGGAACACTGACAATGCTGCTTTGGTATAACATATGATAACCTTACATATAACAGGCAACCTCACAGATAATTCAACATTTCTGCAGGTTTATTTTTATTTGAAAGGGAGCATTGATAAATTTTGCTTTCGGTTCCGTGATAGCTCGTGAAAAAAAAATTATTTCCGGTAAGCAAGAGAAGCAATCTTGATAATGTAAAAATACGCATAGAAAATGAAAAAAAAATTTGCAGCAATTTGAAGTAAATCTCGATTGCTGAAAACCCTTATTGCACAATACCTGCAGTTTATTCATTCAACAAAATAAGCAAAAATAAAAATGATACGTAGCTTAAGCTTGTAACCCACTTTACTTATTCCAATCAACTCGTTTATACATATAGCTCAAATTCTATAGTTGCGACACAGTACATGGTAGGGAACGAGTTTCGTCCTCATGTTAATTTCCGTTTTAATATGACATGTATACTACCAAAGAATTAAATAATGACTGTAAAGTATTTTTAAGATACAAAGGCGTTGGTGCCTTTTAAAACGGTTATATTTTCTTTAAACTGAACTAAAGTGAAGAAATGGGGTAAAGTGTAACAGATCATACTACATCTCCGTAAGATACGGAGAAAATTGTTGAATCTTGAGGTCTTCACAATTTCATGTGACGAGTTCTAGATCGCCCCAAACGTCTATATGCAAAATTAAGCAAATCGAGCCACAATGGTATACATGAAAATATAAAAAATTCGTACGGTTCCATCGGAACCTGTTTTCTCGCCTGCTCTAAGCATTGCCAGTGTATGAAGTATTCTATATTAATTTTTTTTTAATTTCGAAATTGAAGTCTGTATGATATAATTATGATCAAGGAAAGCTCTGAGTTAACCAAAACTAAAAAAAAACTAAGTCTAATAATCGGTCAAAATATGTAAAACTGAGAAATAAAAATTTCAAAATTTTATCCTGAAGGA
>JAULBM010047499.1:0-10621 GCA_032357055.1 Geukensia granosissima | reverse complement strand
AACCTGTCTACAGACGCCGACGACGACGACAGCATCATACCATAATACGACCGCAAATTTTTGCGGTCGTATAAAAACTATCACCAATGTCACCTCCACACACTCAATAATAGCTCTCGAATAGATATGATCGGGATAGTCACTAAAATTATTAAATTTGTTCCGACCTGCAGAATAATGACTGGAAGGTTATTTAGTCCTTTATTTAGATTTCTCTTAAAAGATGATAGTGTAAAGGTTTAGTGCGTCATGGCCCAGGTTATTTCACAACTATAAAGCACGCAGGGGAAGAATTTTATTAATATAATGGAGAATTTGACTTGTGTTTGTTTTGTTTTTTCTTTGCGTCTTTCATAAAGTGATTCCCAGTTAAGTTCTTTATGGAGTTTAAATGTAGGTGTACATTTTTGCATACAAGTCACTTTCCCAGCAGCCTCATATAGCACAGATTCTATTAAGCCAGACTCTACATTCGTTCAGTTATCCCATACAATATTTCCATATTCTTAATAAAGGTCTAATAGAAGCAAAAAATGAGATTTTCTAAAGAGTTTCTATCAAGATTTTACTTAAGAATATGCAGGACATTTTACCAAGGAAATGCTTTGGAATAAATATCATTGAAATGGTCTATCCCTTTCGGTTTTGTTTTTCGTCGAAAACTGTAAAGATTTGTCATTGAAGAGTAAAAGGTAACTCGCCAGTTTGATGACCACAACAAAAGATTAACTAAATCGTAATATTGTGATTAAGAATGTGCTTTATAGTTATCAGCAATACAATAGAAAAGAAGAATCGTTTGTAAAAATATTTTATAAGAAATTACATCCACCGAATAAACGACAAAAAATGTGGAAAATGTCTCTATCTACACACACATAAACGTTGCTATCTATCTATAGTTAACCGTTATATTGCACTCCCTATCTATCGCTCCATCGATAGAAGGAGAGAATCGTTTACGGAAAGGATCTGAGTTATTCTGGTTACTCTATAGTTTTGAAAACCACGAATGAATATAAAATATTTTCTTGTTACCATATTTATAGTTTGTATAGAAGACCAGAATTCCTTAATACATATAAATAATATGAATCTGGCTTTTTTACCTAAATCACACTTTTTATAATATTCATCTAATTATAAATAAGCAGCTATTTTGAAATCCTATTGTACAGATTATATATCATCCTCTGATGTATCCAACAAAACTGTTTCGTCATATCTATTTTCACATATCTGAAATAAGCATAAACTGTTTTTGAATTAATTGTTTAAATAAGCGAACTAGGTAAAAATATATTAGAAAAGGAGGTGTATATGTGTCGTCGAAAAAACGCTGATCACAGCAATTGCACCATGAACCAACAACAAGAACACGCACGCGCAAACATTGGGTTATTTTTTCTAATATTTATTGAATGTGTTGGATTTTAAATAGTTCTCCCTCTAAAATTTTCTCATTTCGCTATCCAGACCATGTATCTTACATGTTAAAAATATTTCTAAATTCCTCAATGAAATATCAATAACTTGAGTAAAGAATGTTTTCAAAATGTGATAAGTTGTTGATTCTTGAATGGTGAGTATAGCTGCTTCTGAAGTCAACGTTTCAGGGGGAAAATGCTTTAATGACATAGAGAATGTCAATCTCCAAAAACCATATATGTTTTTTCTTGGTGTTTCTTTCTCTTTATATTCATACTCCAAAATGACTCTCTGGATAATCTCTGTAACTTTTAAATCTAGGATTTATATGTATATCAATGAAATAAACAATATTGAATGCTTGCCTGTTGTTGAAGTGCTTCTCTAATTTGTTGTATTTTTCTTTCATTTCTATAACACCTCCTTGCAGCATATCCCATTCCTACTATACAGGCTGCTCCTGCAATACCGACGGCAATCGGTATGCAAACACTCATCACATATTTACTGTTGTCCTTTAAAAAATTAAGAATAATTGTATATGAAAAACATGAAGTACAGGAATAATGCAATGTGAACGGCTCGTTGTTGTTGTTCATATTTAAAACCACTAAAAGAGATCAAAACAATTGACCGAATGTTTTAATCATTTAAATGTATCCCACGCGTTGACGTACGAATTAAAACTTGCCGAACAGAATGTGTATATTATCGAATGTAATAAATAAAACACATGTATGATACGAAAAATATGATACTTAAATAGACTTTTAGACTGTTTTTTTTTAATTTGTGTTTTTAATATACAGTTGTCAGATAATATATTATTTAATATTTCTTCCGTAAATGACTTGATTATACATCTTTTATTTTTGCGTTTGTCTCAAATCAAATTATGAGCATATACATGTATACTACTTTTCTTAACCAGAAAATGTTGATAAGGGGCAGAGGCCTTTTGGTGGCTATAAAGTTTCAGTATCAGAATTTAATATTTACAAACCTTCCATAAGATTCCACCAAAAGGCTGATCTTCAATAGGAACTGAAATATATAAATAAAAGTATTTCACTGCATCAGTTTTGGAGATACAATGACGTTATCTGATTGGACGAGAGAGAGTACCACCTGACATTTAACAAAACATCGTGCCTCTCTCTCTCTCTAAATCGTGTCCATTGATCGTGTCCATTTATCACATTTATCTCTGACGTCATTGTAAAACGTAGCACAATTGGTAGAAAAGGTTCATTGATGGTATAAACATTTTTTAAGAGAAACATGAAAATTTCCATTTTCTTTTATCAGAAATTAGGCATAGTGGAATAAAAGCAAGTCATCGAGAAAAAAGGTTATTCGGGTGAACAAATTTTCATGTTTAATTTCTGCAACTGAAAGTAATGTATACTTATTCAAATTGAGTATAATAATTGTCCGAAATAAATCATACATTTGACACATTTTAATGCATAAAGGTAATGTAGAAATCTAGTTCGAATTCCCTTTAGAACTAGATATAAAAGGTTAACAGCATTTAAGGTTTTTCTATGCAATGTTCATAAGGTTGTGATAGCCTTTAAGACCTTTTATATCGGAGCAAAATATGCAAAACAATCTCAAAGGTTGGTTTGATTTTTTTGAGATATAAGCATTTGAACAACTACTTAATGAAAATTAAAATTTGTACTTTTTCGTCAATTCTAAACAAATTAGTGACGTCAGTATGATATAAAAAGTCTATTGGTCAATCGGTTGTAATACAAAATTAGATTTCTTTACATCATGTTCTTCCAAATTTAAGAAGTATCACCTGTCGTTCTTTTTCTAAGGCCAAAATGGAGATTAATTAACCTTGTCCTTTGAAATGTGAATGTTAGATTCATTAGAGATGTATCAAAATTACTGGACATACCCTGGGGAAGCTAATCAACTATTCATCAGAAATATGCACGCCGTATGAAACTTACGAAAAATCTAGATCTATATAACGAATGTCACAGTGTCATATCTGACATCAGGATATGATACTTTTGCTCATATAACACTTACTGGGAATGCTTTCGATAAAAGGTGATTGATTGTTGCTAAACGTCCATAGTAGAATATCCATGTGAGAGATCAGAAGTGCATAGTCCAAACAGACAAGACAAATTTAAAACAAACTAAAAGATAAAACAAACACAAAAGGAACAAAAATTTCATGTTGTTTAGGATCAATAATTCACAAATTAGGTAGACTTGGGGTCAGGTCGGCGAATTTGTTTTTGCTTTAAAATGCCAAATTTGAATTAAAGAATAGGAGACGTGGCATGATTGTCCATTAACAGCCATCCATCAAATGACTGTCAAACTTCTACAGGTCCCACTATGGCCTTCAATAAAAAACCTGAGTCAATACCATAACGGAAAATAAAGGTGGACATTTACGTCTGAGCAACTGGTCACCAACGGACAACTATTTATGAGCTGTTACAATTGGACCTTCAACAATTATAACAAAGGATGCCTGGTTTTTGGTTTGAATCCTTCGATCATTGTTGAAGGCCTTAAGGTAACATGTAGATGATTAGAATTTATGCATTTGAGAAGGCTGAAAAATGTTAAACGATTAACACTTAAAATCAAAAGAACATCCAATAAAATATATGTTAATGCCGTAAGGCAAATACGTTTAGTAGATTGCGGTTAAACTTCTATTTGAGCGTCCATTCCTCCCCTTAACTGGAACGTAAATCGGAAGTCATCTCTCACACGCCAGTCTCTGTCTCTCTCACTCGCTTGCTGATACCAGTCTCTCTCACACGCCAGTCTCTGTCTCTCTCGCTCGCTTGCTGATACCAGTCTCGCATTCATCCTTTCCTCGCTAACGTCCCTCTCGCTCAAACCTTAAACCTTCACAATCCCTTTTCCCCCACTCCCTCACATCCTTCGCTCGCTCACTCAACCCTCTCTCTCAAGCATCTCGCTCGCTCACACACCAGTCCCTCGTTCGTTCACACATACACACATACATACTTACATACATACATACACACCACTCTATACCGACCCACCCTCGCTCTCACTCTCACACACACACAAGTGCTAGTGAGAGAGGTGAGTGAATGAGCGGAAGTGAGTAAAACAGGGATGTGTGAAAGGGGCGCGTGTAAGAGACGGCTGTATGTCAGAGGAGTGTACCAGAGAAATTTTCGTGAGAGGGCTGTATACGTGAAACAGGAGTGGGTGAGAGATAGGCTGAAGACGAATGTGTAAAACAGATTCGAAAAAAGTCAAAGGTAAGACAGGAAAAAACCGAAAATTATGTGATTTCTTTAGATCAATCACCGCATACCAACTCCTGAACGGGAGTTGAGATAAACTGTCCCTACAAGATGTGCATTGAGGAATGCACTGGAAGCCTTCAGTTACCTTCATAAGGCAACTAGTGCAAAAACCACCATATAAGTATAAATTATTTAGACTGATTATTAAATAATGCGGAACATTTAAATTTTTTAATTAGGTTTTCATTTATTGTTTCAATATTGGTCATTCATGCAATAGCGAATTTCCTTAAAGGTTCATAACAAAAAGTAGTGAAAAATTGATATTTTCGACTGAAAGAAAGTATCGTGTAAAATTGTTTTATTCTGTCTAACTTTTGATTTTGTAAATCAAAGGGCGACAACTTTGTTAAATTTTTTCCTTTATTTTTTTGCCTAGATTACTACAAAAGTGAGAGTGAAAACATTTCTCAAAGTTAAAAAAAATTATCATTATTATTGATGGTTGATCGAATCCTGTAAAAAGAATGTTAAAACATAATTGATTTACTTCGATAAGATTTTATTCATATAATTGATGTTAATTTGATATCAATACAATGTAATGGATTCCTGCCAACAAACTCGTTTGCAATTGTCAAGTACAAGTTATGTAAAATTCTTACCCAGCCAATGAGTTAATTAGCCTGGGGCCCAAACTCATTTTTTAACTATGACACATTTTATTGCAATCACCTGTCCCAATCACCCAAGGTTGCTAACCAGGGATCCTCGAATTTACATCACCCATTTGTCCAGGGATCAACAAATGGGTTTGTCTTCTCTCTCAATAATTTTAGATACAATCTAATTAAATAAACATAACTAAAATATACATGTAGAGGTTGCAATTACATTCCAACAAAAAATATAAGATGCACCTAGTTTTAATCAAAATACATCATACCAGTGACATATAGTACAAGTCTCTGGTCATACACAATCCAAAAAAGGTGTATAGTCACGTGGATACCCTAATTACCTGCGCCACGTGCAGATTCTAACTTGAATATATGTGGGGATTAATTGTTCAAAATGTAAGTATAAATATTTGATAGATTTAACCAATCAGAGTTATTATATTTTTGATTTCTGAGTTAATTTCAGTTTCAGAATTTGTTAATATATGAAGGTCTATGTTGACATTTTGAATGAGACTTTGAGAAGTAACTGCTTTTCCTTGGTATTTGATAACGTTCCTGTATTTCCAACTTACCCATTTAACTGTATTTAGTACCGAATTATATAGCTTATTTAGTGTCCTGTCTTTGTGGCAAGTACCAGTAGTATTTATATCTAGATTTAATTTTGTATTACCTACATTCTGTGACCGAGAGTAAATTTGAAGTGCCGTATCTATTTTTTGCCAAACTTCTTTTATGATAGCGCATGTAAAGAAAAGACGATCTAGAGTTTCGATTTCAGTTTTACAAAAGTTACACTTGCCGTTAGCTGGTCTTCCCATTTTTTGTAATTAACTTTCAGTTTATGTTATGTTATGGAGAATTTTCCAACTGAGTTGCTTAGTTTTCCTTGTAACTAGATTTTTATCCAAATTAGTCCAAATGATCTTCCATGGAAAATCTTTGTTGAAATATTTATCCCATTTATCTTCACGGGTAGGCTTTATTTTTGGAAGTAAGCAAATTTGTAGAAGTTTAAGTTTTATATTTTTGTTTTCTACCACTTTAAATTTTTTGTTGTAAAACTCAAAGATGTTTTTCAAAGTATATGGTGCGGGTTTGTTTTCCATATTTAGATTCGTATCGTCCCTAAATATGTCTACAAATGACTTTGGTTTTGCTGATTTAAGCCTTGTCCATTCCGATATCCAGTTTCTTTTGTCTTTAAGAACGTTGAAAATTAACTTTGATTCCTTGAACGATTTTTAATTTTCGTCCCATATGTCTTTTATTTTTCTTATTCTACTTTGCGCAAAATTTGGATAAAATATCGATTTCCCTGAAACTTTATACTCGAATTCCCAAAATGAGAAAGGTTATTTCCTCCTTCGTGTGTGGATTTTGAATAGAAACAAATTTTTACCAGGATGTGAGTATATTTTGATAAGTTATTGATTGGTATTCCTGACAAATAGAAGCAACCTGCCAGAAAATTTTCGCAACTAAATTTTTTGGTCATATTTGCTAAACCACCATTTCGCTATTGAGTTCCACTTGTCATTTTGCGCGTTAAGTAATTTATGCATACATTTAACTTGTTTAGATTCAATATACGCATTAATATTAACCATCTCAATCCCTCCCTCATCGGTAGGCAAACAACAAACATCGCGTTTAACTTGATTCACCTTTCCGTTCCAAATAAATGCCCACATTGGATTATTTAATTCTTTTTTTATATTTTTCCGGGATGCCCCTCATTTCAACTTCAAAACCAATCTGTGACAATATCAATGATTTGATAATGAGTACTTTCCCCTTAAACGTAAGGTCTCTTGATTTCCAAATTTCCATACACGCTTTTATCTTTTAAATTTTTCGATCCAAATCGAATCAACATCCACATTATGACCGTGCATCACTCCTAAAGCTTTAATTGCGCCATTTGACCAATTAAGCCCCAGAAGCCCGTTCATAAATACCTAATACATGAAAGGTTTCCTCTATAGATTCTAAAGTTCTTTTAAAAATTGGGAGTCGTCGGCCAACATATTTAATTTTGCTTCAACATTTTCATTTATTGGTTGTGGTAGTTTAATAATTTGAATTTTAGTATTTGCCCGTATAGTGGCCGCCATGGGTTCTGCCTGAATAATTTAGAGCATCGGCGTTATTGGACAGCCCTGGCGGATTGATCGCAAAATGACATATAATAAAATTGGAATCCATTTGTTAAGATACAGGTTTTGGCATTTTGAAATAACATTTTTACCCAAAGTTTAAAATTGCACCCGATTTGAAATTTTTCTAAACATGCGTCCAGCCATTCCCATTCAGTTTTGTCAAAAGCTTTTTCTTGATCCAAAAAATTACTGATCCTTCGCCATTTTCATTTTCGATGAAGTCAAAAACATCTTGTTATAGTCTATTTGAGTCAAAAATGTTTCTTTCTTTGACAAACTCCTTTTGATCCGTCCAAATTATTTTTGGAAGTATATATTATTTTTAAACGTTCTGCCAAAATTTTTAAACAGATTTTGTAATCGACGTTTAGTAACGTAATCGGTCTCAAGTTTGTATATCTTCCCTTTCCCCACCTTTATACAAAAGACTAATCATTCCTAAGCATTGCGATTGAGAATGTGATTTTTCCAGAAAGATTTATATTATTGTGTCCGCTGATTCATTCCCAATAAGGTACCAATATTGTTGATAAAATTCGGCTGTGATTCCATCTTCACCGTGTGATTTATATTTTTTCATAAGCTTAACAGCATTTTCTATTTCGGGCATGGTAACATCTCGTTCACACAAAAGTTAATCTTCGTCAGATTGGACATTAATTATATTTTGCAATAATGTGTTACCAGCCTCCCTATCCCACCCCTCGGAAGTAAATAATTTTTTTTATAAAACTTCATTTGTTCTCCTAGTATGTCGTTCATGTTTTCTTTGATATCCCCGTTTTCTGTTTTTATTTTTGTCCACAATTTATCTTGCCCCCGTTTCTTTTCTAGATTGAAGAAAACATTTGTTGATTTTTCCCCGGCGTTCTCATACCGATCTGCTTTAATCTAAATCGTGCCGCTTCTGCTTACGAATCATACTATTGGGTTATTTTTTGTTTAAGTGAGTGAATCTCGTCTTCGTTCCTTTCAGGTTTATCTTCTTTTAACGTCTCCAATTTTGTTTCCCATTTTCTCAGTTCAGATTTATGTACTTTTAATTTTTTGGAAATTTCTATTGAAATATCTTTTATTTTGGTTTTGGTCAAATCCCAGAAATCACGTTTATTGTTAAAGTCGTCAATTTTTGTTTTCCATGTGTTCCAAAATGTTTTAACTGTATCTTTAAAGAGCTGTGATTTAATTTCGGTATTTTTCATTTTACAATTACCTGGACCTCTTTCCACATCATTGAGTTTAAAAGGTAACTGTTACACCATCGTGATCGCTGTATGGAAAATATACAATACGGGTGTTATATAATCGGTTGTCAAAACTATCGTTGGTAAGAACATAATCAATTCGTGGGTAGGAATTGCCGCGATTGAAAGTATATCGGTTTTTTTCGGGATATCGCTTTCTCCATACGTCAGTTTATTCAAATTTTTGAAAAAAATTTTCAAATTCAGTTTTTCCGATATCCTCGCGCATTGGTGTTGGTTTTCTATCAATTGACTTATTATGGCAGCAATTAAAATCGTTGGTTACGAAGTTGAGAATTCATTTTAGTCTATGCCACAGCCCATGTCTCCAGATTATACCACTTTTATAGAATGCGATTTTTACATTTGCAGCCCTGTGTATCTTGTATATTTGGTGGAATTATACTTTAAGATATTTAATTTATCTTACAGCGCAATTGGCTCTTTGTTAAACAATCAAACAAAAAAAAACTTAAGAATTGTGCAAACTATGAAAATTTAAACGTAACAGTAAGTTCATGTATACATTTTTTATATAAAATGTAAAATAACCCACTCAAGTCATTATCCGTGTATCAAAAATTAATTCCGTGTTATAATAACAATAATGAACTAATTGAAGTTGTTTTTCCACTGTATAGTTTCTACAGCAAAATATATTTTCTCAATCACTTTTCTGACATGAATTGAAATATGATCTGTTGAAAAGTGTTTATTTATATTAGGCGGCGGGCTAGGTAGGTTTACCATTCACCCCCACACACACCCCACCCCACCCCCGAGACTCATCCTCACCAACTTTTTTAAATTCGTAATTATACCCTTTTTCATATTTAAATGTTATCAAGCATAATATTGGGATGCTTTTAGGTTATACTGTTATTTTGTACCCCACCATGTTATTTTTGCCTAATTTCGTTTCATAGGTAATTTAAAGTTCACGGACGTTTAATAACATTTAAACATACATTAATCCATATATATATATATATATATATGGTATTGCTGAAAAGGTAAATGTATGAGCTTTTCAAAACACGTCTTCTGTTTAAATTTAATTGACTATCAAATAAGTTGTAGCAAAAATTCTAGCCCTACCCCTGCCTAAATTTCCGGAAAACTCAATTAATTTACCTTTCAACTATTATACTGTAGTCTGTTTGACGTTTTGATGCATTTTTGGGGAATGATTTAATAAATTATGGACGTTTATTAAATTTTTTAACCCCTTTGTTGTTTATTTTCGTTACTTTGATGCCAAAAATAATGAAAAACCTAGATTTTTTAAATTTCAGATTTTCTCCGTTTTTCTCCATTTTCGTAATGAAACGAATTAATTAGTTGATTTTACATAATAAACTTGGTATATTTGAATAGTACTATATATAAGGCATCTTATAAGCTCAAGAAACTTATGCTAAATCGTTGTTCAACTCAAAATTTTATAAAAATTGTACCCCTTTCCTAAGGAAATTTAATCACACTTATTCAAATAGCAGTATTGTATTTCAAAGAAACCTAATATGTGTCTTTAAATAGTGTCAATTGCTAGAAAATTTTTCTTAAATTCTGCTTGTGGTAAGGGTAAAAATTCAGTTGAAGCAGCATGTACACATTTAAAAAGAACAATATTCAGGGCCTGCTGTGTGTCTTTCAGATATAACTTTTCATTTATAGGTATAAAATGCTCAAAGAAATAGACTGGACACTGGTTAAATTAACTGTCTTACAAAAATAAAGCTGAGAATGGGAAATCTGAACTGCTAAAATCTACCATTTTACAGAATATTTTACCATTTAGGGACAACAGTATTAATGAATGGAGTTGTAAAAAGTGT
>JAULBM010047488.1:0-10621 GCA_032357055.1 Geukensia granosissima | reverse complement strand
ATTGAGAGGTGTACCAGTGATAAACAACAGGGCTCTATAATTGAGTTTACTTACAACATGATTGAGAGGTGTACCAGTGATAAACAACAGGGCTCTATAATTGAGTTTACTTACAACATGATTGAGAGGTGTACCAGAGACAAACAACTGGGCTGTATCATCAAGTTTGAGTGTAGACCTGATGCCTGGAGATGCTGCTCTTCTTTCTGTTACTGCAAGTAAATCTTTCATAGGAGCCACTCTCAAAATACCAATATTCTGAATTCTAAAAAAAAACAAAGTAAGAAACGAAAAATATTATTTATAATAAATTTATAATATTTTTTTCCTCACTTCAAAAAAATAACTTAGCCAAAATATTGTTGGTGTGCATTATAAAACCAGATATTTTTTAGTAAAACTTGCACAGGATATGCCCACTCCCCTGCTTCCCCATCCCAGTTTTTCAAATGAATCATCTGCCCTTGGAATGAACCAAGATAAACTAACTTCATATATTGGGAAACTCTTGTCTTACATTCACATCATGTTTCATTTAAATTCATTAAATGGTATAGGAGATGCCCAACAAGGTATGTAGACAGAAAGATGAATGGATGGACAGAATAGTGATTCCTTTATATCTGCTTAACTTTTTTGGTGTAAAATGAATACAAAACATAGAAAAAATGTTCGTGTAACATGGATTCTCCACTTCTGGCAAACATGAAGTAGACATATGATGGACCTGAAAAGGGAAGACATGGTACAACTCACCCTGATAATGTTTCAGACCAAATATAAAATTAATCCAACATACACAAGCCGAGAAATCTTTGACGAAACCTGAAGGATGTACATTTGGATTAGGGTGACATTTAATGCCCCCTTTGCCTAAAGGTAGGGCATAACAACGTCAAATAAATATTGATTGATCAGAAGAAAATTGACTGAAGTTTTTTTTTAAATTGGTGAAGTAATTTTAGAAACTGGATGACAAATAGGCATTGATGAAATGATACAGTATCAACCTTTTCACTATAATAATTTATCCTTACCGTAATGCTTCCACTCTGAACCATTTATCCACCTCATTGACACCCAGGTCTTCATGTATTATCTTTACTGGACTATCTACAGATGAAGGACCATCTCCTACATCCCAACCAAACCTCAAATATCCCTCTAACAGTTCTACCGAGAGGTATTCCTAGTAAATAGCATTATACAATTAATGAAAAAATCATATTTTGTATTCCATGTTTGAAATCAAATATTTTTTTTTTGTTTAGCATGATAAAAAATTATAAATTTGAAAATATTAATTTGTCCAACCCTTCCCAAAATTTTAAAAGTTCAATGAAAATCTTTTTTTTTTTGATTACGTCTTTAGAATTAGCTATCACTGAAATTGGTTTTGTTTAATAATTTGACTTCAAGAAATATAAGATTAATTTACTAAATGTTTCTTAATATTCCGCAGCAAATAATTCATGCATATTCAGGACAAGTGCATGACATTAAATGAATTAATGAATTCTGCTTTCTACTTGAACAACATGCATTGCCAGATTTTTTTACAATGCTGGCTGACTGTGCAACAGTTTGCAAGAAGACTTTTCACCCCAAACTGGACACATTTTCAACACATCTTTGCTCTTGCTCCAAATTGCTCTGTTCTTAGCAGAGAAGCAGCAAATACCAACCAGTTTCAATTGTTTTCCTAGACCAATCCAGTACTGAACCAAAAATCTTCCTCATATGAAGTGAGCATGCCAGCAAAAGGCCAAAAAGACAATTTAAATGTCTTTGAAATCTTGAGGTAAGACATACCTGAGTTGATTTCTGTACAAGAACCAATAACATGTCCCTAGTCGTTTGATTGGTTTTAAAACTAAAACTGATACTATTGGTTGCAGACTGTTTGAACTTAGCTCTGTATGATCTGGCACATTTACCTCCAGACTGTAAAGACACTTTCACCTGAAAAAAATATTTTGGTTACTTATTGAATATTTACATTTTTGCTTATTTTGTGGTCATTGTACTGAAACCAGGGTATTAAATGCAACACTGATAACAGGTCTTATGAGGTAGCTGAAAATGCAGTACATGTTTATATAAAAAACCTGAAAAATCTAAGCAGCCTGACCGATACTGCCAACTATGGTTCAAGGTTGAAAACTGTGTTAAATAATTACCTTAGCAGCCTGAGCCCGGGCCTGAGCTATCTTGTCCTTCAGGAGCTTAAGTTTGCTGACCATGTTGGATTCTGCATCTTTGGTCCTGTTCTGAGCAGCCTCAACATCATCAATAATGGCTGCCATACCAGCTATATTTTTATTTGCAACATCAACTTTAAAATAGAAAAAAATAAACTTAAAAAAAGATATTTTAATAAATCAATACATTTTTTATGGGGGATATAGGTAGGTGGGTTTGAGGTGGTGATTTGTAAATACTGCTAAATACTGCTAAGCCAAATACCGTAAGGGATTAATTATTTCAAACATGTTTCAATGTTTATCTCTTCTTCACAAAAACAAAGAGAATCAAAGCTGACAAGATTTAATTTTGAAATACCAAGTTAATAAGAATACAATCAGAATATTTTTATCCTACAGCAGCACACATATTTATTATTGTTTGTGGTTTGTGGCAACATCTGGAGAATTTTTTTCCAACAAAATAGACTCCATTACTGTTACTGCATTTGTGTTATTTTGGGTGTAAATTGATACACTTTCCCATGAAAATGTTTGTACACCAGGAAGCTGCGCTAACAAAGCATCAAGATCAGGAAAGCTGTTACAGTAAAAGTGTCTATTAATCATAATAAGTTTCAATGATTTCACACATGAAGTGATCAATTCAGTTATTATTCAACCTGATAGAACATACATTATACATTATTGCAGCACATCCACAGGAGTTAAGAGAGTGTGCTCCATCTTTAATGGTGATGATGTCATGTTACAAAAGTTCCTCCATAATAGAAGTTCCAAAAGAATAAATATTATATACTATTAGTTCCTTGGGAACTTTTATTGTAATATTTGTTCCTGATGGAATAAATCTTATATAATATATGTTCCTAGAGGAATTTTAATAATAAAATAAGCTATAAGAAAAGTTCCATTGGAACTTCTAGTGTGAGGAAAAAATATATGTTCACACAGACACCAAATTTTTTTGACACTTTGAAATGAAGGCTTTAAAACAATAATTCAGTATTTCCAGTCATTAATTTTAACCAATAGAAATTTGCAAGATTATAAAAAATAAAATAAAACAAAATCTGACTGCCAGCATATTATTTTTGTTTAAATGGATCAGAATCTAAAAAATAATTTGATGTTTTAAAATTCAATAAAATGTGCATGTACAAAAATATATTAATCCATATTAAGCACTTTTACACTACTGCTTTGGATGAGTTTCTGCTAATAAATTCTTAAACAGGTGGTTACTCAATTTTTAAAGTGCCTCAAACGAGTACTTTGAACAGCTAAAATTCAGAAGCTTTAAACCCATAGTACCACTTAAGACTGTTCAAGTTGAAGGACTTTTTGAGTAACTGAGGTTCGAAAATTGGCAAAATCCACAAACGGACTTTCAAAGGAGGTTCAAGTTAACAATGGTGTTCCGAACCAGAACTTTGATGGTTGTTATATATTCTTACTTGAATTCTTGGTATCAGTGATATAGTCATCAACAGAAAAATCTCTGATTTCTCTATATTTAGGCCACAAATTGTTGTCTATTTTGTCTTTAACATTGTCGACCTTGGACTGTGTTCTTTGTAGTTTATCATCTAACAAATTTACAGCATCTGTGACTCTTCTAGCAGCATCAGTTACCCCTGAATAGAAGAGATATTCCGAATAATAGATTAATGTTGTTGTTATTAAGTGCCATTTAAGTATACTCTATTGTGAAGTTTGAAAAGTTCATTGTCTGTTAAAAGTTTGAAAAATTGAAAAATATCTCACTCTTGCTTACATTTTTATTTATTTATTTTTTTTTAATGGTGAAAACTTCTAGCAAATTGGTATGAACTTCAAAATTAGTTTTGAGAATGTTTACACATATTTCTTGTGTAAACTTAAAAAAAAAGAATTGCAAATACATGTATGATGGTAGAACTGAAATGCATTTATCTGAATCATCCTATGAACAGTCTAAGAGTTGTAGCTAAGCTTATGTTTCATGACATTCTTTCAGTTCAATAAAAAGTTTGTCAAAAAATATTCAAAACTCTTAAAGTATGACTTAGGGGAAGTAGATAACATTGATGAATCTGTTGTTGGAACAAAATTATAGAGTCTAGTTGGACTTTTACTAAAATGTGTGAAATCAGGAGACTACAAGGTAATCTATTAAGTATCTCAGTCTCTGATACATAATCTTAAATTGATAGCCCTTGACAGTTGGAAATTCGTTAGTCAAGACAGTAAAATTACAAAATTCAAGCATTAATGAGAAAACTGCATAGATATGATTATTGTCTGACAATGTAAGATTTTATTTCTAATTCATTGAATTCTTATGTATGCAACATTGGTCAAATGTAAAAAGCTTTCAGCAAAACTGCATGTGCCATTGTAAAACAGTTTATTTTCTGTGCAAGCCATTGTAAATATTTTTTATTCCACACTGGTTGAGATGTGAAAATTGTAAAAGAATTAGAGACAGAGGTTTTCTCACCTGTTGGTAAAGAGTTTAATCCATTCCTTAAGTCTTGGTAACCTTGTCTTGCTTTATTTTGAGTATTTTCAACAACGTTCAAATCCTGTATTAATCCCTTCAGATGTAAGTCCAATTCTAAAAAAAATACAATGTAGATAGTTATTAAACTGATGCATTGGAAGTACTGCATACTTTCAAAGTCTGGACTTATCCAGGTCTGCAGACTGTTTCACAAAGCTTTCAAGTACATTAACTACATGTATATAGGTCTGGATTAATCAAAGGTATAAAATTTATATGAAAAGCAGCTCACTCTTGATTTTTCATAGGCTTTGAATGGATAGGTTCTGTCCTTCAAAAGCTGTTTAAAAAATTAAAATTGTATAATATCAAGAAAATTACTCCATAATACTGCATGCTAAGGGGAAAAGCAGAAATACCAATTCTAATTCAATATTTTTGTAACATCTATTTCGATTGGCTTGCATTTCAAAATCTACTTGTTGTAACTAAGATGAACTCATATAAATAGCCGCCAAACTGCCGCCCTGTTGGAACAATAGATTTATTGCTTGTCAAATGTCATAAAATACGCAAAATATTTAATAGGTCTAATGAAAAACCTACCCTTAGGACAAGTTTATCAAGATTTGAAGCATACCCAAAGCCCATAAACGTCCATAGTTTACATTTCACAATGGAAGCATTCAAATGATGTCTTGTTGTTTCTATGATGTTTATCAGCAGAAAATGTCCACAACGTTTCGCAGAATTTCTTTTTTTTTTACAAAAAGGTTTGAAATTGAAAATAAATTAGAATGGAGATAACTGTATTATATTTTAAGCTTTTCGGATGTAAATTTTTATTTTACTGTCGCAATGGATAACCACCTTCAATGTTAACACAATTCTTAGTCCAAAAGGTACATAGATGAAATAGATTTCATTTTTATTAAAGATATAACACATTACCTGGTGTTCTATTCTTCAGTTCATTAGCTCTTGCTAGCAGATCTTTACTTCTTTGTAATGAAACCTCCACTTCATTTTTTATGTCATCTACACCTGCCTTAAAGTAAAACAATGCATTTATAAATTATGGGGAAATATTATTGGTACTTACCAGTCGTTACTTTTAATCCTAAATACTGCATGCTGAGAAGAGACGCAGCAAATACCAATTTTAATGTCTTTGATTTGACCCAGCTGGAGATAGAACCCACGACCTTCTGCACTTGAGGTGAGCACGCTAACCATTTCACCCCTTTGGCTATCCTCATGATTGGAAAAAAACCCTCCTTCTTTTTCTATTGTTTATTTGGCAACATTTTCATCCTTTTTGACTGCTTTTATTATAGTACTGCATACTGTGGTACAACACTACCTATATGTACAATATCTTGAGCAGCATTGGGAGCTTCTCTGACAGCTTTACACCCATAAACTGACATACACCTACACTTACTTTATGCATATCATCTTGGGAAGCCTCAAGAGTTTCTCAGGTTGCCATTTACTTTTATACTGACATACAAAAACACTTACTATTTGTATAGTATCTTGAGCAGCCTTGAGAGCTTCCCTTGCAGCTTTTTCAGCCTCCTCGACAGCCTTTACAATAGTACTGTATACCCTTGCTGCCTTCAATGGAATCTCAGCATCTGCTTTGGCTTTCTCAAAATTTCTGAAAAAGGTAAAATATTGCAAGGATAATTTTTCCTGTGTTTTTCTTTTGAACAATATTTTTCTTATTCTTCCTCTTTTTCAACAGTATCATAGCATTTCTGAATTTTTAGTATGTTTTCTTAGGGCTGCCAGTATTCCATTCAAATTGCTCTTTGGAGGGAGAGTGTGTTTCTCATAGAAACCTTTCTTACATTAGAAAAAAAATACTATATGTGGTCCAGATAGCTAGTAACATGCTAAAAATGTGTGAAGACCCTGTCAGTCCAATTAATTTAAATTGAATAGGCCATTATAATTCAGCCAATCTTAATTCTAAAAGAATCCAACTTAATCTAACAAACTTTCATCATGTTTTAGTTTGTCTTGCTTCTTTACAGAAAATTTCAGTTTGTAAAACATTCTACCTTGTTATAATTGTACTAACTTTTCCAGAAATCAGCATGTTTTCATATGTGACTTGCTTACCCACGAGTTCTTCCCAATCTTACAACTTTTCATCATCATATTAATAAGATACTGTTCTATAGGAATTCAGTCTAATCTAAAAACTTTTCATTGTTTAATGTGGCTTACTTTTCCAGGAATCTTGTCTGATATTACAACTTTTCAGCATGGTTTAATGTGGCTTACTTTTCCAGAAATTCTGCCTGATCTTACAACTTTTAAGAATGTTTTCCAGTCCCATATAACAATTTTGCCATGTCGTAATGTAACTTACTTTTCCAGGAATTCGGCCTGATCTAACAACTTTTCACATGTTTTAATGAGACTTACTTTTCCAGGAATTCTGCCTGATCTAACAACTTTTCAGCATGTTTTAATGAGACTTACTTTTCCAGGAATTCAGCCTGATCTAACAACTTTTCAGCATGTTTTAATGAGACTTACTTTTCCAGGAAATCAGCCTTATCTAACAACTTTTCAGCATGTTTTATTGAGACTTACTTTTCCAGGAATTTGGCCTGATCTAACAACTTTTCAGCATGTTTTAATGAGACTTACTTTTCCAGGAATTCGGCTTGATCTAACAACTTTTTAGCATGTTTAAATGAGACTTACTTTTCCAGGAATTCAGCCTGATCTAACAACTTTTCAGCATGTTTCAAAGCCAGCTCAGTATAATTCTCAGCATCAGGAATATTTTTCTTGTAGTCATCAATACGTTCCTGTAATCTTGGTAAAACAATATCTAGTATGCTAGCTTGCCTTTCCAATTCCTAGACACAACACAGAATTATTAAACCAGATTAGTTTTTTGTCTCAACACATACAGTTTTGTTGTTCACATTTTTTAACATCTACAGGCTGCAATTTGAACTTATTTGAGTTAGATGAAACTGCTTTAAAAGAAGAATGATCTGAATTAACACAGTGGTAAGAACAATTTTTTTTAAAATGCATCTTGTTAAATAAAAAAATAACATCACAGGTTGTATAATTCATTTATGTATACCGTATAGTCACTATAAGTACTGAGTGTTTTGTGCTAATAATTTCAAAACTTGGTTGTGATTTTAATTTTTCATTTCTATTTGGTAGCACTTTTGAAAGACTGTGCTTGTTTTCTTGTACACAAATTTGATGCACAATTAAAAACCAGTGTCTCCAAAGACCCTGTTGTGATCACAGACACCATAGTGCTTGTTTATGCAGAATCAGTTGTTTGTATTATTCCTACATCAGGTCTTCAAAATTAACACAATTCAATGACAAATTAAGGTATTAGGTATTAAGTATGTACTAGGTGAAGACCTTGAACAGATCATGACTTTTGCCGAGGATCATTCACACAAACAAAAAAGAAAAGAATTCAATCAGGTAATGTCCTTTGAACAAATTTTTCAGTGTTCAATATCAATATAAATTTAGGTGTGGTGGCCATATTGGATTTCCAACATGCACAAAACTACTACTTTTGTAGATTGCCATTCAAAGACCATTCTCACAACAAACCAGGTCAATCAGCTAGGCAGTCTCAGATAGGAAGGAATATAAACAAATTTTCCAGTGGGTCCAATGTTTATCTAATTTCGGTCGGGATGGCCATCTTGAATTTCCTATCTACAGGGATAACATACTTCTGAAGATGAATATTTAAGAATAATTCCAACAACATATCATTTAAATTAACTTAGGTTTGATAGGAGAAGAAATTATAACAAATTTCCATTAGGGCCCAATTTTAAACTTTTCTGGTTGAGACAGTTGTCTAGCATTTTTAACAGGGATTAAAACAGCACTTTTGTGAAGAAAGAGTTTTTAAGTTAAAACCAATCAGAATGCATCATCTACCACAAAGATGATTTCAAATATGTATTGAAAAACCAAAATAATATAAAGGAAAATCTGAAGAACATTCCTGGAAGGATTGGTCTGATTGGGTCAAGCCATTTCAATGGAGAAGATTTAACTGTATACACTTGGACGCAAAGTGATGGTAATAGCTCACATAATCTTTTAAGTGAGTGACAAAAGATCTTATTGGTAATTTACCCTCAAATTCCGTGTTGTTTGATTGAGAGCTGCCCATGACATGAGATTAAACTCATGACCTTTTCCCAAAGCTAAAATTGTTGAATCTTTATGGATGTCTATATCATAAATCTTGTCCTGCAATATAACAAGCTTCCATATTACTTTTTAAAACATCTGGTATAAATTTAATTTTTATTATAAGCAATAATCATCACCAGACAGTGCAGACAACATAAATTCAGCATACCTTCACCTAATGTATTCATAATCAGTAAAAAGATAACAAAATGAAACTCAATTAACTGGAACCGCATAAAATTTTCAATTCACCTTGTTTTAGACCAATTCATAACATGTGTCTAAAACTCTATTTTTCAACCGTCCCTCAAATCGAAATGTGTTTTGTAGTCCCTTTACGGTTTAAGCTGCCAAATTTGGATAGAATTCATTTCAAGAATATTGTTTTTTTCAACTCTCAAACAAACTGCAAAAGAATAGGTATTTGCCGATTGCAATTTTCACGGATTTATTCTTCTGTATTTGTTCGTGGGTTCTATTTTTTGCAAAACATTTTGTACTGCTTATTTCTATAAAATCTCCAGTTAAATATTGGTATTTTGCATGTACATAATTTCTCCGAGATATAGTTACCATGAAGGGAGTGAAAAATAATACACAGGAAATATTACTTTTTTTACAGTAACCTCTACACAATGTGTTCATTGTTCCCAACACTAACCTGTAACTGTTTTAAATCATATGCCACATTGTAATTGATGTTGTCTGCCTCCACGGCTTTATTCCTAGCCTTTTCTGATTGGTCCTGAAGATCAAGCAGACGACTTATGATGTCATCTAGCCTCATTTTGAGTTGTTTGGTACCATTCACAAGTCTATACCTCATGTTCTGAATTTCCTCAGACAATTTTTCTGACAACCTAATACATGTACAAATAGATATAATTATCTTTTTATAAATTATCCTTAGATTTATCTTTTTTCTTTAAATGTACACTTTGCCCATTTCATTGCAGAGCAAATCCCCAGAATTTAGTCTACAATAATTTCCCTGAAAATTCCAAAAGATAAAGAAAAATGGGTGATCTGCAAAATAATTCCATAAGAAATCTCATAACAATCCTATTTCAAATAAAACTACATGCACCACAGTTAATTTCTGTTATGTCAAACCAAACGGTACATGGTAATTTCATAGAAAAAGGGGGGATATGGTGTAAATATTAATGATTCATGACACAAAAATCTCATATATATACAAGTATATTCAAAGCAAACGAACAGCGCTTTGATTGCTGTTCTTCATCTCAAAGTCACAGTGAGGCCTTCAACACCAAGTAAAAACTCGCACCTCACAGTATCTGTAATTTTTATATCTGTAATTTTTTATGAATAAGTGTAATTCAGGTTATTTTACTAAACATAAAGTAAGGATTTTTTTCAAGCTAACTGAAAAGATTGTTGTTGTTTTTGATACAACAATAGGGGTTATATGTGTACAGACAACACAAATTTTGAAAAACAATTAGCATCACATCATATGTATTGAATAACCAATATTAGATTGCATTTCAGTCAAAATAAATGTTTTTTTTTGTGAAATTGACATGTTTTCATTGATGGTATACTCTAACATCAATTTATAATTGGAAAAAATCATAAAATGCATTAAAATTGGGCAAGGCAGCCAATGAAATAACAAGTGTGGACACAAAAATGTCTCGCCTGTATATGCAGCTTTGACCCTATAAATTTCTGGACACAATAATTTTCT
>JAULBM010047477.1:0-10621 GCA_032357055.1 Geukensia granosissima | reverse complement strand
CATTTCCTAAACACGGGGTGTCTTTAACGTCTACCTCCTGACGGATTGTGAATTTATACATCCCCCACAATCAGGGAGGCCCCTTTTAGAGGACTAGTGCCTCAAGGACGGAGATACCTAGTGCCTATTCTTTCCCGGTCTTGATTATTAACAATTAACAATAAAAAAGCAACATTCAAATTATAAGAATTTATCATGGGAACAAATCTCGACAACGGAGCAACTTTTGCACAGTAACCAAAGTTGTAAATTTCATGAAATTGAATGTTATTATGTTAGTCAGATGAATTACAATTATCTTATAGTTATTAATTATGAATGTCTTGGAAGGTTTATTACTGCAATCAATTCTCAAATGAGTCCTCAGAGTTTTAACTGTGCAATTAATATAACAAATCGTTTATTTATAAGATAAAAGTTCATTACAGACTAACAGCAAATTAATAAGAGAACTCGTTCCATGTTTTAAAATTTAACAAATGTACCCAAGGGTATCATCAGTCAAGAAGTATGACATGACATCAGTTTAATATAAGTGATATATTGAAACAGTTAATTCTTTTTATTGCTAAATTTATAAATATTCATGTATTCGAGCTGTTCGCAGCTGGATTTGGGTGAGTGGGAAAATATTAATGGAAACTGCAATATTGAAGTAAAATAAATATATAATACATGTCTTTGTCCAAAACCATACAACTAGAAGAACGAATATATCGTGGAAGATATTATCAAATTTTTGGACTTTCCGATTGACAACTTATTGTCTGGTTTGGGTTATCAGGTAGAAGATAGATACGCCAAAAACGGTCGATACCACATTCTTGTTGGTCGGCAAAGAATCAGTTTCCTAGATGAAAATGGAATTTTGCCTGTGGACTAGCAATTTTGTATCAACAACATGCTGCTCGCTTCTGGCACTAGAAGGTTGAATCCATTCTAATTTTTTGAGTTGAGACGCCTATCGTCTACTTGCAACAACTTTCTTTACCAGAGTCTGTAGTGACTTTAACCGAATTTGAAAACGGCCAAAGCGGTTGATGTTTAGTAATAAACTACCAAGTTTTTACGTGGTATGCATTTCCCTTTTACATAAATGTAAGAATTTTAATTTTCTAAAGGTGGTTTATGTCCTTTTTCGTCTTGTATGCTACGAAATTTCCTATCTCGACTGACCTGTCGGTCTTTATATCGCTTACTCCCTTTCAGGATTTACTGAAGGCAAGCAAGCTACCAAAATGATTCTTTATGGTTAAGGGGTTGAAATCATTAGAAATTGCAATCGACAAAAAACCTAATTATGGATACGAAATTGTAAATGTAAAAAATAACGGCGCAAATTACAAATCGTTCTAATTACATTATAGTTCTTTTCTTCTACCGTATATTACTTATAACAGACCGATGTTGAAAAAGAAATTACAAAACAAGCACCATTTGCTGCTTTTCATTCCTACAAAAATGTAACACTTGGCGACAGTTCACAAAGCAATCGTAAGACTTACATAAACTGGTATCCATAAGAAATGTAATTCGATCTTATGCTGTCTGTTATTGACGTTTGGCTTTTATGTGGTTTTGTCGAACTAATGTCCCAGAGTACGGGAGAGTTAAGTAGGTCCAAGCCAGAAACCCGTAATCCAGCGGAAGTCGTTGTGTTACTTGTTCTACATTGTATATTTATCTGGCCCATAGTTGTTACATTTGAATATCACCCCCTTATATTTTTGGGGCCTTAACCGGTTGCCGTAGGTTGTGAATATGTGTCAATTATTGAAGGCCTAAGGGCACATGTTGATGTTTGTAATTTACATGTTTTATATCTCATAGGTCTCATAGACAATCTTACCAAATCTGCTTATTCTTCATGTCAATTACGTGAATGAAACTCTTAAGAGTCAGTTGCCTAAGCTCACACATGGCTTTCAAGGGAAACGTGTTATTCGGCGTTGCTTGTCGTTTTGGTTGTTTTATTAGACTTGCCCTATCATTTCTTCGAAATCCTTTCATTTTTACCAATCGCAACAAATGTTTTAGAAGAGGAAGCAAAAGAACACCGAAAGGCCAGACAAAATGGAAAAGTCGAACGCGCGGCAATCTCGAAACCACGAACAAGACAGAACATGATAAATATATATTAAAACATAAAATTATGAACAATATGAACCCCACCAAAAGTCGGCCAAGTGTGAACTCAAGTGGTATGGTATTGAATTACGAAGATTAATGTCCTTATTTAAAGTGAACATGTCTGCTAGCAGGGCAAATGCATCGTTTATTCAATATGTCATAAATAACTAAGAAAACACCGACTATATTTGAAATAAAATATAAACGAGTAAATCTTATTGATTTTAAAGGCTTTTCAACACCACAGGATAAAGTAGGAAGAATTTAAAAAGGTTTAAATAATAGTTGCACTCAAGAATACGATGAAACACACTTGCATAAAGATTTGAAATATAAAGGTTAAAACATATCATGTCGTGTTCAATCGAAGAAAAGTATATTATGGAGCAGAAATAGAGAAAATGTCATTGCAATCGATTATGCTAATATTACCTTTTCGACGTTTCCATAAAAAAGATTTACGTAACAAATATAATAAATTGCTCAAGCAGGACATATGAAGAGGAGTAATATTATGCAACTACGTCTTCGTCCAATCGAACGCACCGATGTGGGTCAGCTGCTCTTAAACAAATATTGATATAATTTTATTAAGTTTTTATTTATTCGAAAATGTATTTTCGAATATCAGAATTCAGGTCTAGGCTGATGTCATAATATTTGTTTACAGTATAATTGTATAGATAATTGCCAGATTCACGTGCATTGCAACTTATGCCGTTAAGAATGTGCAAGGGTGAATTGGAAAGTTTAATCTTGATATAAATTGTTTGTAATCCCGGAACAAGAAACAATACATAAAAATATAGCATCTTAAAAGGTTTGTTATTATTTCTTTATAAAAATTACAACGAAAGTGTACCTTTTTTATGGATCTATAAATATGCTACTTACCATATATACCAGAAGGTGTACCAACAGGATTCTGATTGTTTTCCGCTTCCGGTGTCGCCACAATCACATTTTATTCTCTAAAAAAAGAAACACTATGGAATCAGGTTTAACAATATTTTTATAGTTTTGATTTTAAAGAAACTGCAAGTTTTGATTTTTTTGTCAAAAGAGAGAAGGGCATGGAATATATTGGAGAAATAATCAACAGTTATCAGATAAAAAAGACAATTAGTACATCCTTTAAAGCGATCAGCTGAAAGCGTTGGTATCTGCTCCGTGGTGACCTGATCATATTGTTATTCCAATTCACAATGACCAGATTGCCGCGGAAAAGTATACTGAGCAGTAGAAATAAATGCCTTTTTTCCCCCCCGAGGGCGACCGGGGTATAGAAAGAGGTCGTCCGTTTTTTCCGCCTGCAGGTAAAACCCCTGCTAAATTCGAGCGGGATGTATAAATACTCGAACTCCCCTTCTCGAAGGTTGTGCTGGGGAAAGAATAGGCACCAGGTATCTCCGTCCTGGAGACACTAGTCCTGTAAAGGGGTGTCCCTGATTGTGAGGGATTTATAAATTCACAATTCGTCAAGAAGGAGACGTTAAAGATGCCCCGTGTTTAAGAAATGCCACGTCTTAAGCTTTTTAAAGACCCCTTGTAACAGCTCATTTTGAGTGGACAGTAGACGGTTAGTTACAAGGCTAAATTTTCCGCTCCTATCCAACTCGTAATTTTTCCAATGGCAGTCTAAAAGTCCCTCCCTTACCGGTCAATTGCTAACAGTCTACATATTGATTTATTGTTTAACTTGTTTTCGTCCTGAATATGCATGAAATATTTGCCACTGGATATTGAACAACAATCAATCAATCAATTAAAAAGTTTTGCACATTTCTAAATTCCATAATATTGCCATGGTTAAATATGTTTAAAGAAGCTACCTAAGAATATCTGACGATCTCCATTTAAAGGCGTTGCTGGGCACCGTGGCGGTCACAATGGTTCGAACCAAAGAGCTGACCCAGCGCGAACACCAGGTGGCGGATAGGGAAAGCCCTCTCGTTGGGGGTTGCCAGGTTAAATTACGGAAACCCTGGTCGTGGACCATAGTGGGTGACGTGTTTGGAGAGTGCCACGCTTCTTGCACTTAATAGACCCCTTTTGTAGTTTTCGAAAAAGATAAGGCCAATGCCGGTACAAAAAGCTAATTTTTTGTCCCTTCCCATTACTCCCTTTTTGCCAATGGCAGTTAAAAACCGTTGCCCTGTTTTGTCCTGTGCTACCCTTTTTTCGATATTGATAATTGTTGCACCCGTTCACGTCCTGAATTTGCATAAAAGTTTTTCCAATGGACGTTAAGCAACCAACAATCAATCAATCAATAACAAGGCATTGTTGAAGTGTCTTTTTTGGAACAACTTATGAAATGACATGATTACGATAAACGTTCAAACTTTTCAGTTTTTCACAAAAACCTAATTAAATGTCCAACGTATACAAGAATATTGAAAACATTCATTGGCTTTCGGCTGGGGTAATTGTTAAGCTGCACATGGAATCATATGAAAACCAAAGGTTAAAGGTCATTGTTCTGCAACCTGTTGTCGAAATATGCCATAGAAGGTAGACTTTCAAGATATTCCACCCTTTTAATCAGCTAAGGCCAAGTCTGAAATTTATGCCACAAGATGTTACAAAACATTGCTTCGTTTCACCACGTATTCTTTTTGAATGGTTAGATGCAACAATCCACTTTTTGCAACAACAAAAGCTCAGTTTTGAGACTTGAAAACGCAATCTGATCACATCGGCCATTTCCGTCATAAAAATCCGGTAAAGTGACGAAGAATGACGGAAATATACGAGCGTGTTCCGATTGTTGAAAACGGTTTCTACCCTAGCTCATTTTCAAAGGACTCGGCATCTTTTGCTATCTGGAAACAGCTTAGTTATATTTTGCATAATAAAGGCAAGGTGCTTGGCTAAAAATTGATACAATATCAAAAATTTTTCAACGTTTTTGTTCTTTAAGCTTTGTTCTTTTTGCATAATGATGACAAAATCAAAAAAAGGCGGTCACAGTAACCAATGTTAAACAAGTATTACGATTTTAATTCAAGCACATTGTTGTTAACCAAAAGATTGTCCTTGATTTGGTTTTTTTCTGTTTAATTCTAGGTTTAACGAAACATACGAAAATTTAATTGCAAATCTTTTGAACGTTGTATATGTTTATACATGTTTAACACTTGTGTCCAGCTAGAAATAATCATATTGAATATTGTGGTTTAATCAATATTATTATTTAACAATTCCAGCAATCTTTGGATATTGTAAAGCAGTTGGCAATTGAATTTGGAATAACAGAACAGAAGATATCACAACATTTAGGTATGACTTTTAAATGTACTTTGGTAAGGGGAACCTAACCGCTTATTATTTCTTCGAAAGATTTAATTTACTTTCAAAGAAAAAGAAATAAAATGTGTGGACACACACATTACAAAATAGGTTTCATGTAATAATATCATAACCACTTGGATCTGTTTTCTTTTAATTTTAATATGCAAAGGAGCACTTACGTGAGTTTGAATATGATAACATCTACTCGGAAAAAAGTTTGATTAAATTAAATCTCGTTTAACGAACAAGATAGAGTGGATTATATTGTTAACATGGGTAGCTTTCACAAACAAATGTTTTTGTTTTATTAAAGCTCTCCACCAAGAAAATCTTGGCAAGCATAAGAAGAAAGGAAACGGCGTCCTAAGTTTCGGACACAGCTTTCCTCTGTTCCACCACAATCATAACAGCCATTCTCCAAAGTCAACCCGTTCGTCACCAGACATTAAATCACATTCAGACAAAATTAAGAAAAATCATCAACAGAAAGATGAATGTCATGGCAACGGAAAGGTCGCTTACGACAATAAGATTTTTCAACTGAGCAGCCTTGGGGATGATGACAGTTTATCTTCTATTGTCAGTATTGGAGGAAAGGATACTGCTCCTCATAAAGACAACAGTCAACGTTTGTGAGAAAGACCAATGGATGAGTACAGAATCGAAATATGAACTGAATATATAGAATCTTCTAGTTTATTTGTGACTGAAAGTATTCGTGTAAAACTATTTGTCTTTAATGATGAGATATGTAAAACGATTTATTATAAGTTTTTTTTCTTTGTTTCATTTTGCTTCTTGTGTTCACATGTTGTGTTTTGACATTATATTTCTTAATTCTTGAATCGTATCAATATGTTATTTGATAGAATAGTTTAGTCGCAATATTTTTTAATATTTTAAAGTTTAACTGCATCTTTTCTTTGGTTTTAGTTTTCATCGAACAATAGTTCATTTGTACCTTTATATATTGTATATGCTGCACTGAAAAGTACGTTTACATAAATTACGTGGTAATATCAGCTCTCTGTATTCTTAATTTTTAAAGAAAGCTTTAATATACCTGTCCGTTTTTTTCTACTATATGTAATATATAACTTTGTATAATTTGACAAGAAATTTTGTTATTTAAATACACATAAACAGGATATCAATAGTGGTCAAAAATACAAAGATAGTTTCCGTTTCAGTTGTAATTGTAATTATAACTAATTGGCTCCTGTAGTCTTTTTGATGGCGGATATTCTTCTGTTTTTTTTTATTCGCTACAATTTATTTACACCCCCTTTAAAGTGGGGATTTCAGATGGTTGCTATACTCCAATATTGGCCTTTAATAATTTGTATTCAGTTTTCCTCCAATATTGGCCTTTATAATGATATGTATTCAGTTTTACTCCAATGTTGGCCTTTATAATGATATGTATTCAGTTTCCAGATTAAAGGTAAATTTCGAAGGTTATTTCTGAGAAAAAGTAAGGTCACTGTCTTGTTGATGTTGTAGATATATATGCTTCATTTTGGACGTTTTAAAAGCCCTGGGTATTGATTACTAGTGTCTCGAACTTTTCTAATATATGGTTGGTTGTAGAATTTAACCAATTTTTATTTATTGACAGTGTGAAGCAATTTGTGTCATGGATCGTTTTCCCCAGGTGTTGGCCCATATCGTTAGATGTTCAAAGTCTGCTTGTAATTTGTATTGATCCTTGACTATTATTGTCCTGTATAGCAAGCAGCCGTCAGCTATGGGCAATGGACAGCCAGTATAAGATAACAATGTTTGATCTTTTCCCTTCCGAATGTCCTAAACACTGTCTACTGGACTATCAGTCAATTCCCTATAACTTAATTGCCAATGGTATGGAAGGATGTACCATATGATGAAGCCAATTTAATCCAGAAAAGGGTCTGGAATATTTTGTTAGGCTTGCAAAGCAGACGAAATTTAAAATACAGCAGAAGAAAACATAAAAAATAGAATGCTACGTTATAGAAGGCAAGCATTCATTAGAAAGATACATTCTTTTGTAGGTATTTTTATTTAGTATATTTATTGTAATTTATGTACTTTCTGGACGGATTGGGCGACTTTCTGTTTGATTTTTATAGTTCGTCGATTACTGCTTTTGTTTTCTTTGACTTTTCCTTTGACCACTTCTGGGTGTTGGATTGGGTACCATATTATAACTATTTCTCATTTGTCTCATTTGCCTGTCTCAAGTATGGAATGGTTGTCATAGGTTTGTCTCAGTGTTTAATGTTTTGTTACATGTACATTTTTTATAATTTTAGGTAAGAGCATTATAGTTTTACGCATACACGATTTTATATTTGGTCGATTTAGAGCTTTTCACAAGAAGTGGGATTCCACCCTATTTAACGGCCCTGTAGTGACCTCTAGATTTGTTAATTCCTCTGCTTTTCTCGTGGTTGGAGTGCAGTCTCTCTGACTTATACCCTATACATTTTTTCATTTTCATATTTCAATTTGGTTGTCTTTATAATCTACCTGATCATTAACTCACGTCACAATTCATTTTATTCAATATTTTTGTTACAATTATGTCAAACATGCTGTCAATACTTTTACGTTTGGCACTTGCAAAATATATTGTTTTTTTCTTATTTTTTCTTCTTTTTTTTGCTATAAATAAAATTTTACACTAAATCCAGCTAGAGGTAATTTGATTGAAGTCTTGGCATAAGAGAACCAGGCCAGGTTTGTTATTAGCTGTATTTGGATTTTGAACTTGCTTTCAGAAACAGGTCGATACATCTTTTTGCCATTTATAATTTATTTGTAATTGTCTGTATCGACTTCAAAAGTTAAATCTTAACCTCGTCAGATACTTTATGTGCCTGTCCAAAGACAGGAACCTGGGTTGATAGGCACTCATAGACAGGTTTAACCCCGCTACATAATTTGAGTGCCTGCCCTAAGCCAGGAACCTGTAATCCAGTTTGTTGTTGATTTTATGTTTAAGTGTTACATGTTTTATATTATATACTTATTTCGCCGTTAGGTGTTATATTTGAATATAATCTTTACACTTTGCCCTAGGTGCGGAAATACGTCGATGATTTAAGCCATTAGAGAAACCTATAAGTGTTTGTCATTTAAACGTTTTGGGTGACTGACTAATGGACGATCATACCACATCCCCGTTTTTCTATACTTATAATCTGACATTCTTAAAACAAATGATACAACAAATTATTTCACTGTGAATTAGCATATCAGCTTCTGTTGATTGGTCATGTGTAGCTCCTGAAAAAAGCACAAAAACTTGACCGTAGTCGCTAGACCGTAAAAATGAGGACAAGGACACACGACATATGACGAATAAACCACGCATATAAGAACACAATATATTGTATAATTTTATGTGACAACCGTTCAAATGATCTTCCTGATTATTTAATAAAACATTACCTTCAAACGTTTTTCTATTTATTGTTTTAAGATAAAAATTATGCACATTTTTTTTTCCTTTTTGAGATATAATCAAACATAAAAAAAGAAAATATAAAAAATAGTGTTTTTTTTTAATTTTGTCTTCATATGTTATGCTCGAGGACAAATAGGTCATCTAAATGGGACAAACCAATTACTTTGATCATTCTATCTAGATTGCAATTTATGTTCAAATAAGTCAGTTAGATCATGTAATATTACAAAATTTTAAACCAGATTTTATTGTCATGATTGTGGATACATGTTTTTTCGCCTTTGTTCGTAATAATGGAAGAAGCCAAAAATCGAGATCCACTTTTAAAATCAAGTAAAGGTATGTATTCTTACGATAGGTTTTAAAATTATAATGCTCAATTATTATTAGACATTAAGAAAATTGACAAGGAAATCTTATTATGGTTTTCTATTCTCATGTTCGAAAATCCAATTTGCTCAACATTTTCGGATAACTTGAGTTGAGGTTTTTCACGCGTGTCAGTATTTATTTGTATCTCCTTGTTCGGAAAATTTGACACTCTCAGCACATTGAAGTACTATTTCCTACTATATATACACTCGTTATTGGGGTTCGTTTGTGTCAAGTTCCACACCCCTACAGTATTTGAAGCAATATATCATTGATTGTTCAATTTGTCGGGTAAGAAATGACGTCGGTGGTATTTCGGGTTCACATATGTCAACTTCAGCGTTTTAAGACGATCTGTAATCTTAAGATACGTTTTGGGATGGCTGTCTCATTAGTCCAGTCAATCTGCGTACAACTGCAACAGAAACAATCTTACAATTTTAAGTTTTTATATGTTTATAGTAAACATATAAAAAAAGTCTACCAAAATCTGACCGGTGCTTCATCTCAAAATATTAGTTTGAAAATCGGCTGTTGAAGATCTTTATTTCTTGTCATCTGCGGGCGTCCATACCTAGGAAAGGGGAATAACTCTAGCACGTAACGAAAGTTCTGTGGCCGGGAATATTTGAATAAACCTATTGTTACACCCATTGGTAAGAAAATATACATTAAATTATATTTCATATCAATTTTTAGACCAGCAGTATGGTATATATTTGATAAACGTTGAAAAAATCCGAGAATCGAAGTGCGCATGATCGTTCACGCACTCTGTAATCTCTCATGATCCTAGAAATTGAAAATGATTGTCACACCCCTCAAAATGCTAAATTAAAGTATTCTTACATAAATTAAGAAATACTGACAATATAATAAATACGAAAAACCCAATTAGAACTATAAATCATATATATGAAAGGCACTTCCTGTTCGAAGAAAAAAATTACGAAGCGCAGTATTAACAAAAATGCGCACACGTTTTGTTGTTTTCAGCTTATTTTCGAGATCCTTTAACAGATATGCGACTGAATGGAACTGTATTTTTTCAGTATAAACTTCAAGTGTTAATATGAGAAAGGCACCGCCTTCAAAGAGGACGGAACACGACGAAATTAAATTTTATGTATTTTGAGTGTATGCTTTTGTATATTTTTAACTTAATTAGCTCCATTGATAGGAGAGAAACTTAGAACGGGGAAAGAAAATTTATTAGTACTCCAGTTTTTTATCTCTAAAATAGTCAAAGTATGTGTTTATACATTTTTCAGAGTTGGGTTTTTTGCATCGAAAATTGATTATTTTTTATTTTCATGAATTATTCCCTATAACTGAATAAAAAAGCTTCATTTCTGATACACTTCATGAATAAAC
>JAULBM010047466.1:0-10621 GCA_032357055.1 Geukensia granosissima | reverse complement strand
TGCTCAGTAGCATAAGTATGGTGTACTTTGATAACATAATGTTATTTCAAGGAGTAATCTCTGCTCAGTAGCATAAGAACCGAAACAAAGTAAAACAGAGGTCCAAACATTGTGTAATGAAGTAGTCAAGCCAAATCCAGCGAATGAAATCTTTTATGTACAATCAAATTCAGCGAAGGATATCTAATATGTACAATCAAATCCTGCGAAGGATATCTACTATGTACAATGAAATCCAGCAAAGGATATCTACTATGTGCAATCAAATCCTGCGAAGAATATCTACTATGTACAACAAAAAATTGATAACTGCTCTTTTTTCAAGAGTTTAGAATTTTAATTTATACTAAAGATCTCTTTAAAAATATGTGGTTAAATCCATGCCAAACAGGTCTGAAAACTATGTAATACAATCTTCTTTTTGGAGTTTCATTTATCCTTAAAGGTATATCCAAACTGTGCTGTTTACTTTGCTGACTAAATCTCCAGAATCGTAGGAATTATACAGAGAACAAATGTTGACCTTGAACGCAAATACTATACAGTCTCCACAAGCCAAACAGGCACTAGCGCAACTTGCGGTTCGATATTTCAACTGGCACCATGTTGGGTTCAGCGTCAACTGCATCTTTAAGAAAATATCACTTCATTTTTAGCCAAATGGCAATTTTACTTCAAATTTGTTGCATCAAAGTTTTGATAAACAGGCATATTGCCTAATAAATAGTATAACTTTGCATTTATGCGTTATTTCTCGACAGATTCGACATTTTAGTTTACTGTACACTGATTATCCTGTTAATTTGTCAAATTATTCTCATATACACACACATTAGCGCACACCAGACAGTGGTATTTATTAGTTATTTAAAGGCTACAATAATCACATTGTTTGCATATGTTTGCCCCTTCCCGTGTCTCAATCTCTGAGTTATATTTTTTAAATATGGGAAAAGGTTACCTGCTTAAATCTTAATCCTTTATCAATACGGTGAAAGTAAGGCTCTAACATTCATGTTGAATATCAAGTAGAAGATAACAAATAAACCACAATGACCTTGACTTTTTTACATAGTAGGTTGAATCAGTTTCGTGTCAATGGTCATTAAGTGGTTATTAATATTGTATTTCACTTATTTTATATCAATGTGTATAACATTGAGTCAAGAATTACCGAGTTTAAAGTTTACAAACACGTTTTATTTTTGGGTCGTTCTAGTGCTCGTCACATTAGTGATATACTTGATAAAAGTCTTGAGGACCTCTAGATTTATCATTTTCCTCCGTTTCATACTGAGATTCAGAATGAACTTCATGACATTTAACCCATGTTTTTATAATACCTACTAAGCACGACAACATCTTGTGATATAGGGAACATGTTGTCAACGGGATCTACAATGATAAATGATTATGCTAAGATAATAATAATGTTGTGATTTAAATGCACTGAACATAAATAAGGCCTTAATTTATCTTCCGAACATTACACTTATTACGTAAATAAATTAAATTATCAAGTAAATAAATTTATAATCCATATTACCATAGGCTTTTGTAATAAAGAATGCGTATCATTTAATTTTGCATCTTTTTTAAGATAGAAAAGTCAAATTTTGTCAAATGTAATATACCTTGTTTAAATCATTAAAATGAAATAAAACTTTTTCCTTTATCCGGCGGGAAATTCTGGTTGGGTAACCGGTTCGGATAATAAAGTCTCTTGTGTTGATTTCTGTTATAAGTTGTTTTTATGAGCTGAGGTTATTAGCCTTTCGCTCAACCCGTACCTGAAGGGCCAAGGGCTTTGTTTTTTTTCGAGACATCAGTCACCTTACCAGGCTAATGGGTTATTTTCCGCCCATAATTGTTAAAAGTTGTATTTCCTAGATCTGAGGTTGTGATCCCATGAAACCGTTCCCTTTACCCTTAAATGAATAATACTTGTTTGGAAAATGAACAATGCGACTGGAGGCTTTAAAGAGACAGGAACTGCTTAGCCTTTCGACCGACTTTTGTTCATCTCCGTTTTTTTACATGGATCCCCCTTGCTCATTGTCGTATGCTTTGTTTTAGTTTATATGTATATGTGTTATATTCAATCTTGCTCGTTTTATCGCAATTGCTGTGTCTCTTTCCACTTTTGTGTGTGTGTGTGTGTGTGTGTGTGTGTTCTAACAAAAATGAATCGTGTATAGTCGTATAATATTTTAAAAATATGTCATTTCAACATGATGAAAATATTCTACATCATTAACCAACATATACAAAAACCTCGTTTGTTATTCCTTTCATCTACTAGTCTTTTTGAGGTTTTGCCAGTAGCTTTTCACTAAGGTATAACGATTAGCATGACAATCTAGTTATATTTACTAAGAATAAGAAAAGAACACAAATCTTTACCAGAAGAGAGGGTATATATATTTCTCTTTCCCGGTATCGGGGCATCTTAATATAACCGGGTATGATGCTGAATGAATAATTATAAGACTGAGACAGCCATACAAAAAACATAAATTAAAACATCTACAATTATAAAGGGGTACAATGATTGGTAAAAAAGTATAAAATGTAAAACAAGTAATTAAAAAATAAAAACAACGACATCGTCTATCATGTTTATGTTTACTTACACTGACAAACAAAGAAGTATGGATCTACACACATTTTCGTATCCCATTTAAAACCATCGATTCCAGATAACAAAACACACTGTGCGCCTTGATCCGTATTATTTGGTTCACCAGTATTCCAGTCTGTGTATGTAGCGTTGCTGCCATCAGCCCAGGTAAACCCCACACCATTATATGTTAATCCAATCCAGTAAGAGTCGGTTAAAACGCTAAAAATACACAATACATTTGTATTTAAATAAGAAGGTGCGGAATTCTAACATGACTTAATGCTTTGCTCTGTTACCTTGCCTTGTTATAATTCTAAAAAAATATGGATTGCTAGCGTTTGACGGCATTATTTGATTTTTTTTCAACAATGTAAGAAGCCGACAGAACTTAGGATTAGGACCCTCACATTGACGCTTTTACTTCAAATACTTAAACAATACAAAACGTAGGATATATTTTGCTTAATTAATAAATAAGAGGACCCTAAAAGCATTTCAAAAATAAGAAGAAGTTCAAATGTACCGCTCTAAATACAAAAATAGCTGGCTTACTGCATAAGAAATGATTTTTGGAAGCTGGCTGTTCTACTCGCTGTTTTGTATACCTCATTATGGCTCGGTTTTAACTTTTCACGGTTAAATATCAATCCATCTTAAAACTGCAATTAGGTTTAGCTTCCATTGACTATCTCTTATAATGTAACTTATAAAACTTACTTTAAGAAAAAACGAATCAATATCACTAGTTGATAACACCTTACCCAAAATCCGCTCATGGGGACTAACATTCCAATAAAGAGTGGATAATAAAAATATATATCATCGAGCAGAGTTCAACTTTTCTTTTGTTCAATACGTTGTAGTATTTAAATCAGTACCGCCTCTTTGGTGTTAAGAATTACGTGATCGCTTCGAGTGTGGATGGTCGTTTGTTCGATCACCGATCGCATAATAATGGGTATTTGCTACTTCTCCACTAAGCACGCAGCATGTATAAGTAAGAGAAAAAACTGTTTTGTTATGAGTTATTTTAATTACAAAAAATATTTTGTTTCATAAAACTGTAAATAAGAGAGCTATTTACCAATAATTAGTTTTCAAACACTCTTAATGTCTTTTCAACACGTATGATTTTCTGTTTACTTCTAGTGTGGCGGACTAGATACATCGAAAATAACATCGCAAAATAAAACGAAGTGGCAACACTTAAACAGTATTTAAAACATCTTCTTTTTCTATATTAAAAACTCACTATCGCAAAATTGCATTTGTTGCTAAAGATATGTCCTCAGATGTCCGTAAGACTGCTAGGCGGAGAGCATTCCCTTCACAATATTCTTCTGCTTCGGTATAATTCATAGGAAATTCCACTTGCAAATAATTAACTAAAAAGATGAAATTTAGATAGTTAATGTTAATCATTAGTGAACATACATGAAAGAATTCAAACAAACCAAAGTGGCAAACAGAGAAATCATCAAATCAAAAGACAGAAAAGACATAAACTCAACAAAAAAGAATAATACGCGCAACACTACACTGATTAATTAAGCTAAGAGTAACATAAAACCTACATAAACTAGGGTTTTGCTTCGGAGGGTTTAGAAAGTCTTGCTCCACCAGAGACACCCGCTGTGTTACTCAGTAGACAAAGCCGATGTATCGTTACAATCGGTTTTCCTCGCAACAAACATCCAACAACAACATATAGCTACCTGAATCTTAATGAAAACATTAAGCAACAGTTATTTATTTGAATTCCTCTTGAACTTAATTTTGTATGTTTTGATCTGTTAATGTAGTTTTATCCCGATAATCATCGCACTGTCTGTTTTTAAGCTTTGTCATGTTATTGCAATGACGAGTTAAAGCATAATATAGGCCTCTAAATTTGAAATTTAGTGGGGATGTTTCCTTTAATTGATATCCCAACATTATCCCATCTTTTTAGTTCTTGGTCTAAAACCGAGATTTTAATATGGCCTTTCATTGAGAATTTTAATATGGCCTTACTTTGACAAAGTGCATGTTTTTTAAGAGTTGTTGCTCTTTCCTGCCATTTCAAACTCGTCATTTCCAGTACAACAGCAATTCCAGCGTAAGTGGAAGGACTGTAGTTTTCCCAATTTGTATATACAAGGCCACCATTCATGTTCTGCCATTTTAGGTGTGTTCCATTCGAGAACAAGCCAATCCAAATATCAGCACTCAATCCACTAAAAGGCAAAGAAACAAACAATAGAGAAATGGGTCTTTTTGTTATGTACTGGATCGTATAAATAATAATTAATATAAACAATGATTTATATCAATATCTGTTGCCATGTTTACCTGAACTGTTTCATTCCAGGCATTGTAATACTATATGTAGGCATAGTTCATTTGTTTAATTTCAAATTGATTTTTAAAAGATAGATATGGGGAATGGTTGAGTATATAACTGCCTGCTAAACATATAAATTACACATTTTTCAGACCTTCAACAATAGACACATATCTAAACTCTAAGTCAAGCTGTTAAAGGCCCCATAAATGTGTTTTAATTCATATGTATGAATCATCTGCCAAATGAGAACGCAATAAAACACAAGTAACACTGAAACAAATAGCAAGGACATCCCCTGATTTCTAGGTTTCTGTCTTGGGAAAGTCAAATAAAGTATATGGCTGAGTTGTTTTTAGAGAAAAAACACGATTTGTCTTTGATTTCAAACTCTTTCAAAATCTAGGGTTTCTTTACAGCACATTTGAACCTAGAAAATTTCTTGTATCAATTAAAGTTTGATCCTAAAATAATTGGTCCTTTCATTACGCACAGTGTAAAAACTTGCATTTGGGTAGGAACTCAAAATCAAGGCCTTGGGGAAAATGTGTGTCTCAAAGTGAGGCCTTGCTATAAAACAGGACTTCGAATTTATGTGACGAATATGAATTGTGACATCATAATAGAAACGACGTCCAAGTGTTTTTCAACCGCTTTAAAGTCCTTTTATTCAGATGGAAATTAGGTCACTGTTTTACCTCAGTTCTATCGACAACAATAGCGTAACGTGACCGCAGAAATTGGTCCCCAAAACGACAGGAACAATTCAAAATATAAACATAATACTAAACCCAAGACATGCTTCATTAAATTTCGAAGATTTTGAATATTTTCCGCACTATAATTCCACAAAAGAGTTGTAAGAAACAATCTTTCGAATCTTAAATTTGCTACTGAATACGATATGGCCGCCGACAGCACTGTCAAGGCAAAATTAAAGTAAAAATGGAAATGACGGGGCGAATTTTAATTTTTTGATGGCTTTCAAAGTGTTCAATTTCAAGATATATGACTGTTGAATACGTAAACGTCAAATTGATTTCAGTTCGAAGGGGTAGTTTTTCATGTTTTTCTGCTGTACGAGTTACACCTCTTGTACACGTTGCTTCTCTATAGAACATTTGATACTTACAATTTAAAGATATTATTTTAGGTTTTTGGAGATATAAGTTATTATCATGTTTAAAAGAGAAAAAAATGTATTTAACAAGCTGTAGTTAAATATCCAAAGTTATTTGTAGACCTCGATATGTTGACACTGAAAATTGGCAAATTAAGACACCAAGTAGTAAAAGTTAAAATGGACAAAATGGGTCTTGGCAATAATGGCGGTATCGATCGGTTTGCTTTCCAAAAGATTCCGCCATTTTTCAAACAAACAAAAAACTTTCATGCTTGAGAATTCGGCGTTTGCGTATTCATGCATGAATCTGAATGACAATATTTTTTTTCGAAAGTTTAAAATCTTAAGTTAGCTTTTCCAAAATATCATACCGTCATTTCAACGTTATCAAACTAAATACACATCATACAGTCGTGTACCGCTTTGCATTCATTTTTACTGTTTACCGTGCCAATTAGGTAGGGTATATGAAATAATTTGCGGGTTTACTTTAAAAAAACCAGTCTCATTGCATGCAATTATTTTTTTACAATTATTTGCCTCACAACAATTTCTTCCCGTTTATTTGTAAACACAAACGTCATACACAAATGACAATGTTGAAAAATTGTAGGTCAAAGTCGACGAATCTCGGTCTTATGTTGGAAAGACGCTGCATATTCATGACATGTAAAGATAACTGTTATGTGATATTTAGTGAGTAGAATTTGATTTGAAATATTATTGTATACCATGGAATATCTCCTTAACTAGTTTTGGATGTAGTAATTGAACATTCCGGATGTCATAAAAAATAGAAATATGCATTTGCAAAGAACAGTTCTTGGATTTCTTGCAAGGATATGTTGAATATCATGAGGTTCTCATTCATTTTAGTTCCTGGATTTAATACATTGGCACAGAAATGATTTTCCGTGTAATGGTTAGTTTATTGTTGATTTTTATTTTATTGTCAAGTTGATTTTAATCAGATTGTCCTATTGCAACATATCAGTTCTTTATGTAGTAAGTTTAGGCCAACATTTTATGATTTGTTGAAATATGTTTTTTCTTGGTTCATTCATTGTATGTTAAGGTAAATTATCCATTTTCAACATGAACCAATGTATATTCAAGTAGTTCTAGCAACAGTAAATCTATTTAATGATATTAACTAAGTTAATTGGCACAGAAACTATATGGTTCCCAGACATATTACAATTCTTAGCAATTTTTTACTTGAAATCAGTTTCTGTATTGTATAAAAAAATCACCACTAAAAACGGTAAAAAATTAATGAAACGGAAGAACTTGGAAATGATTTTCTTCAGTTATAAAAATAAATTATTTAAGCAGAAAAATATATTGGGATTGTGGAAAGGGGATAGACATTAATACACAGATCTACAAAAAGAAGAATAAATCAGTTTTCGATAAGGACATGCAGTCCCCATGGTCTAACGTGTGTTTGAGTTAATTTGTTTATTCAGCATTCAGTCTCACTCTTTTCTTAATTTTTTAAGGGTGATTTAATATGAAATACATAAAAAGGACTGCAAAATACTCTTCCTTGTTGGATTACTGGGATAAAGTTTTGATTTAGTTGGAATTTTTTTCAATTCAGCAGAAAATATATAAGCATGGACCTGTATTAATTTGGAGTTAACTACAAGCATACTTGTCATATGTATAACTTTCCTACGTTATGAAACATAACTTATTTTCCTTTTCCATTCTATTTTGTCTGGCATTTTAACATTTACTTCTGCCAGTTCTGGGTTTCACAATTTGCCAATTTTCAGTGTCAAAATCATCAAGGACTACAAATAACTGTGGTTAATCATTATAGCTTGTTTTATACAGTTTTGTTCTGTTTCCAACAATAATTACCGCACAAATATCTGCAAAACCTACAATATTAGCCATACATTTTAAGTATCAAATGTTCTATGGAGAAGCAACATGTAAAAAGGGGGATAACTCGTGCAGCAGAAAATATGAAAAACTACCCCTTCGAACTAAATCAAATTGACGTTTGCGTATTCAACAGCCAGATGTTTTGCAATTTTGTTCGAGGTTTGAACACTTAGATAGCCATCACTAGGTTAAAATTCGCCCCGTCATTTCCCTTTTCAGGGAAGACATCTCAGTTTTGAAATTTTGCCTTGACAGTGTTGTCGGTGGCAACATCGTATTCAGTGGCATTTTTAAGATTCGAAAGACTGGCAGTTGAAAGTATTTTGTGAAATTATGGTGTGGAATTTATTCAAGAATCTTCGAAATTTTATGAAGCATGTCTTGGACATTCTTCACTTTAACCATTTTATGACGGAAATGTCCGATAATGTTCAGATTGCTAGGGAACTTGTAACAGGGAGATAATTCACTGAGGTTTTACATCGATTAACATAAACATTTAAAGTTTATCGCTGCAATTCATTAAAAATTCACTTACGAAGAAGTTACTTCGCTTTCGGCTCTAGCTGTTGCTTCGGGATGACTCAATACAGCTAGTTGTCCGCCATAAGTTTGACAGGCATCCGACGCTTCTTCAAATGTGTACAAACCGTTCAAAAATTGAAACATTGGCTGGGGCGGAGCTGCAATTTTCATACACAACTGCTATTATTTGATAATGAACTTGAACACATTTTTTTATTTATGTTTGCAATCGAGTTTCTTGTGTTTCCATTATAATATGTAGATCGAAATAGTCACTAGCACTTCCGGTTACGAGACTTGAGAGAATTATCATGTCATTATCCTGGTTAAATGGTTTGGCTTTGTTGTTGGCATTAGTTGTTGTTCCTGAATATATTATCGAATTATTTTGATATATCTTTATTTATGATTTAACATAACTCCGTTTTATTCTTTTGCCTATCTAAAGTTTCATAATTTGTATTCTGTAATTATACACCATTGATTCTGCTTGGAGGATAATAAATTTTGGAGTAGGTTCGGTAAGGACCGTTTTAGGCCTCAAAAATAAAGTTTAGTGTAGAATTGAAGTTTTACATTTTTTGCAAATTATAATATCATATCTTTATTACACCTTACGCTTTACATATATTATGTATTTTACTGAGTTTCATCATATGTGTTAATATTTTGTTGTAACACTCATGCGGCCATTTAAAGAGCATTTATTTTTTTATCCAACAAACATCATAAAATAATATTGTACTAAGGTTTTTAAAATGTGCAAATTTTGGGGCCGAAAACGAATCTTACTGGACCTTCTCTTTTGGGGAACTTGGGGGAAAAAGGAATTCGGAGATACCAAAGGGACAGACAGAAATCGTTTAGTCAGAAAACAGACAAGATCATTGCAAAATTCAAGGCCTTTCATCACAATGTTTAGATAATATTGGATTATTTGTTTTACAATGTATAACTTAAGGTAGTATTATACCGATGGCTTATGATTGAAGCTAGTTGATATGCAACCAGGAGACTTCAAGTAAGACAATTTGCTTATGATTATATACATAACAATTTTATTACTTTAGATAGTGTACATCTACGCAATCAACCGAGGTATCAATATCGTGTGAAGAATTCCAACTTAACACTCACCGAAACAAAGGGATATGTACAGGTCTCTGTTTTTCCTTGTTCCCCAGTAGAGAAAGTCGGAATTTGCATATTCCAGCACTCCTGATTCGTACAGTGGCTCATTTGGTCCCCATTGTGTCCATGATACCGGATCACCGTCTGCCCATATACAAGGACTAGACCAGCAGTCTATTGATATCCAAACTCTTTCAGCCACCATTCTATTAAAATAAATACAGAGATTATGCTGAATGAAAAACTGAAGGCATTGTGGGTAGATTGGATATTTTTTATCCCAATGCAGCTACATCCACCAGAAGGCTAGTTCGTAAAGTAACAAACTTTACGCGTGTTTGTATCAAAATAAAAAAATGTATAAAAATGAAAAGATATTGGGTAAATGGCACATAGACTGCACTCCAACCACAAAATAAAACAGAGGGTATTTATAAATAATGAGGTCTCTAGAGGTATTGACGTTTATCTCTATAAAACTCAATTGATCTTCCCCTTCTTTTAGTCAATTTTGCTTCAACTTAACTAGGGCGTGTTTATAAAATTATGGATGCACTAATATTATTTAACTCAAACTTTATTAAAGCGACAGGAACTTAAACTGTTTAACCTTGTAGACCACATGTATTTTTTATAAATTTGCTCGGATGTTCGGATTGTTTTTTGTATTTATGTATAGTGCTCATTTTTAAATTCAGTAAGTGATAGGCATAGGACAAATTATATCTGTTGATACTTAAACTATAGGCTCTTGAGAGCCTGTGATCGCTCAGATGAATAAAAGTGGCTATTATTTCCTAAAATGTATTTGATCATATCATCTAATATATGTTATACAAAGAGACCATTTAAATCTGAAGGGAGGGGGTTTATGTTTTTTTAAAATTAACATTAGTGGGAAAACATCCTTCAGAATTTTGACTTCTGCTTGTCCATTACATTTTTAACCTCAAGTTGGGCAGCAGAATATTTTTTGTTTGTAAAAAACATAACCCTCTCC
>JAULBM010047455.1:0-10621 GCA_032357055.1 Geukensia granosissima | reverse complement strand
CTGACGGTGGCGTTTCGAAAAATGGTATTAAATAACCAAATTCTATAACATTAAGTACAAAATTATTGGCGTGTAAAGTGTTTTTCCAGAATGACAAGTTACGCTTTAAATTATCAACTTTAAATTCAACTGTTGAAATATCTTGTTCAAGTTCAAAATTTTTGTTGTTAGGTATAAATGAAGAAAAATTGTACTTAACTGTTTTACTGCTTGGACCCGGCTGCTGTTGTGACGTCTGGTTGGGCTGCTCGTCCACGCCTGGGGCACTGGTAAGCCCAGTGGCCCTCCTTGTTGCAGTAGTAGCACTTGTCATCGGAACGTTGGTTGCTGTAATAGTCGTACTGGGAATAGATGTTGCGGCCGGTTGTTGGGCGTTGAGTGGCTTTGTTTCTAAAAGATTCCTTTTGAGATGAGTAGCTAGGCCTACGAAAAAGATCAGCTTGGTCAATTTTAGGTGATTGCGGTTGATAAGGAGCGTACCTGCCTCTGTATTTTTCCCTCCTTTTTGCCTTGGCACGGAATTCGGCCTGCCTTAATTTGGTAGCGTCGTCGGAATTATCTGTAATTGGGTCGTCTACGTATTCGTCAACTACGTCCCATCCGTATTTGTCGGCGATGCGTAGAATTTTGTTCCGTTCGGTAAGGGCCTTAGTACACTTCTCTAAGAGCGAAACGGCAGCTGGTAAACCTGTAGAACCATATGTTAGGGAATCTAACGCCTTGTCTAATTCTACTAATCTCTCGGAATTAAATTTGAATTGTTTCTCATTGGCCTCGTACCTGAATTTTGGAGACGGTTTTAGGGTAGCTGAATTTTCTTTATCTTTGGCTCCAAGACGGACGTCTAATTCCTTGAAAATCTCCGATTTGTGCTTATTCAGTGTCATATCCAGGTTCTGGGTGAAGATGGCTAGCGCATCTTCAGGTGAAAATCTTTGATGATCTGAAGTGTCTCGAGTATTTTCCAATGGTTCGGACATTGTGAACACTTGTCAAACTGGTCAGGTGTGAAAATTTTTTCTCGACGATGAAAGGCGCGAAATCAAATGTTTATAAATGAGAAATGGCCGAATAACTCAGTGCCAAAGGAGAAAATATTAATGCGCTACATTTAGAAATAAATATATTGGTTAAGATTCCCTACATAGCTTTGTTGATAAAACACGAACAAAACAAACAGAGGCTTTATAGGTCATAGATTGTTTAAATAATTTATTTGCATTCAACACCAAAAGGATATACAGTTATTTATCCCCTATTATGCATATAATGTGTTAAAATGTGGCAAATTACAATTCATACTGCTGGATAATTGCAACAGAACAATGATCTTCCAACTAATATACCAATATTGCAATTTGCTCGATAAGTAAAAATTATGTACAAACTACAAACTTGATGCTCATCAGAGATCAACAAATATAAATGACTAAAACAAATATTAAAATCACATACTGGTATAAATTCACAAAAGTTCTGAAAATAACCATTGTTAAGGAAACTATTAATAACATTTGTGGAAGGAAGGAATTGTTCCCCTTGTTTCAAGACCTGGTGGAATGGAAAAAAGACTAGTGAAGAGACCTGTATAAAGATTAAATAAAGAAATACAAATATTTAATTTTAAAATATTTGAGATTCTAGTAACTACAGTTTATTTTGAATGTTAACCTCAAATATGCTTGAGATGAGGAGACAAATGATCTCACCCCTAGTGTGAAAAACTTTGCTGCACTATTGTATCCTGAAAAGAATAGGTCTCTTGTATACAGAAATAGCACTTTTGTTTCAGGGAATGAAAAAACTGTATTGGTATCAAAAACATCTTAATAGCTGCCAATATGGCATACCAGTGGAATTAAATTTCAAATTACTTTTAAAAAAAAGTAATATAAATAACAGAATTGAAAGAAAATGAGATCCCCTGAATTAATCTTATCTGAAACAGTGGTGCACAATATTGAAATCTGCATTTTCCAAGAGCTACAAGAGGTATTAATATATTTACTAATGTCTGAATAGAAAGATCTGAAACATCTCAGGAATTGAATACCAACTGATTAAAATTATCACAGATTCTAAATGTGACTTAAATGTCTACTGTTTATGGCACTATATAAATTTTGAAATACAGAAGCAGTTCTATTTCTGTTAAGGAAGCTGCTTGTAAAAGCTTAAGCAATACTCTCATTAGTTACAAAATACATTTACTATATAACAAATGTATGCATTGTTTGGCACAATTATCATGCACATGTCAATAAATATAACTATAGATATTCTACTAATATAAAATCTGTGATAATACCTACAGTCAAAACAAAGCTGTCTTTGGATGTCTAAAGTACCGGTAGTTTATTTTAACTCTAATGTCAAGGCTAACTATTTATATTCTAAATAATAATATTAAAAAAAAACCTTAAACATACATAACACTCATTTTCTCATACTGTAACAAGAATAAATCTTACAACTTTGTAACAATAACAGGATTAAAATAATGAAAAAACCTTTAAAAATAAGTGTAAAAATAAAACAAAAAATTATACAAATAATCACTTAATATTAAATACTGAGCATTCCCCTTATCATACTTATATAATTGTAATGAAATTACTATTGTTGGTAGTATACTTATATTCATGAATTGTCAGTGTTTGTTAAAACCATGATACACATTTCTGTGTTATGTTAATATGCTAAATAGAAAATAGCATAAATTCAAAATCAAATGCACCAATCATTTTCAAAATAATTATGAATATTAGAATCCATGAATAGATTGAACCTTCACAGTATGTTTAACATTGTCATCTGCAGGTATTTGGATATATCATTTAACTTGCTGCCATAGTTTATCACAATAAAAAAATATTAAAATAACCTGTCAGTATCAGGTATTATACATGCATCATAACATATTAATATTACTGCATATGAAATAATCTGTGTTTATAGAGAATATACTAACTTTGTGTTACAATATAAAGGTCACCAGCAAAAGATGCTACTTAAAATGCAAAAATGGGGTACAATTGAATGTCTACAGAAGAACATCAAGTATACTGATTTCATAATTTCCATGTTAACAAGTCTGGTATTCTTAACAGAGATCTATGATCAGCATCACTATAAGGGTGTATTTTTAAAGTGTATTTGAAACTTATATTGATAAGCACACCATTATGTACAATATATGTTGATATTGTACAAGTCTGTATTGTATTGTAAACCTGTATTGGGTGAAATTCTTATAGTCTATATTGGCATTGAGTTCAATAAGTATTTCTTTACAATACAGACAAGAACAATATTCACTCATATTGTAAACAAAATAATGTAACTTGTTCATTATATAGTTGACCTTCTAGGATGTTCAATATGTAAAAAAAAATATGACTTTCGGCTGTACAATTTGGGAAAGATATGACTTATAGTATCTGTATTATAGAAAAATATACTAAGATCTTAAATTGACATTTCTTAACTGGCTTTAGATTATAGGGGTATAGCAAGTGTAATTATCATACTACATGTAAATTTCTGTAGTGATATGGCCAGTATAATACTTGTATTTGGCATATCCATATATGCCTTGCTTGCTGATTGTTGGCATTCAGGTTTATGAATATTTATGACAGTATGATTATCTGTCAAACATCAGTTATCTCCCCTCTGGGTTCTGGAAAAATGTTAGTAGAAATATTTTGGATATTACAAGGACAAGACTCCAATGCTATATATAAATACTGACCAAAAAATATCACAATTACATTTACAGATTTGTTGCAACATATTCACAGGAAATATTTATATTTTTTTATTTCAAACTCTTAGACAAATTCCTTAAGGATGTTTACTACTTTTTAAAAAATAACAAGGTTTTCAAATTGTTGTGATAGTGTTTAAGAACTCTTATATTGGGGAAAAATAATCATAAAAAAGATGGGCCAGTGTGATCCTTTACAAAATATATGCATCTGAATATTTGGTGATAAAATGGTTTCTCTGGACTTTTAATAGGTTCCAGCTTAGTAGGTTTCCTATATTAAAACTTCAAAAGAAATAAGAAGAATTTTACAAAGTTTCTTAAATGACATTTTAAGGTGTGTTTAATGGCATTTCAAAAGAAAATTGGGGATCATTGAGCAAAAAATATTAGTGCTATGAAGTTGATAAAACCCGAGGAGTTTGAAAATCTGACAATAAATGGCTGAACATGAGCTGTAAACATCATTAAGAATGTTTCATTCAAACATAAATGTTTTTTTTTTAAAGTGGCTTCCTTAAGTACTATGTTTGCTTAAATAGTTCTTATTCCATGTATAACCTATTTTTTACTTTGAATAAACCCTATGTGCTTTTCAGAAATCAGTAAAAAAGAACAATCAGAGCTTTAGACAAACTATGGTGAAGGTCAAATTTCTTAATCAAATGTATTTATTTTTCATAAAAAATTCAGAGAATAATAATTATTAAGAACAAAAAGCACCATTAAAGCTATAGACTTTAGATAACCCACTGAAATTTTGGTTCACACAAACACTCTCTAGTTACAAAGATATTATAAACATGCAGCATAAGGGTATAAATAATTTATGTGATAACAGTAGGAGCCTGTCTACCAGTCAGTTCCCTGAGCTGTGAAATCTGTAATGCTATGTCTATCAATGGCTTTAACACAACCTGAAAAATAAAAACAAAATATGATAAGACAAGTTCAAAGAGAAATAACTGAATCATTATTTGTTAATTATTAAACACCTATTTTGTATAAATTAACTATAATTTGACCCCAGTAGTAATGATGACATAAAATTTTCCATATGCTAAGAATTTTGGATTCTGTTCGTAAATGTCCTTTGGCATACAGAATGGCTTATCTGAAGCCTTACATAAAACATGACCAATGTCAGCCATGAACAAAATATGAATAAAATGACTGATTGTCATTTGATGCGAACAAAGACACGATTGCTGTCCAATTATCCAAGCACAGATTCTGACCAAAAATCAAGTCTGACAAGCATCAATATAGATATGGATCCTATGGCATGAACATGCGTGTGACAAACACATGGAATAAAAAAACTAACAAGCCAAATGAGCATTATTATTTTAGGAATACACAATTTTTTATTTTGGGCAATTTAGAGTTTTTTACATGGAGTAATGTTCCACCCTTGTCGAAGCCAATCTGGAGACCTCTAAATTTGTAAATTTCGTCTGTTTTTCTCATGGTTGGAGTGCAGTCTCTTTGACATTTATGCCACATCTTGTCATTTTCATATCCCCATTCCTAATTGTTGAGTGAGGTGATAATGATGCTACTAGTTCAGTGTGTTTGTTTAAAAAGTATTTCAAAGTTTGCCATAAAAGGTCACTCTTGTATTTTCAGATTTTGCATGAACAGTATAGAAATAGGAAATATGGTATGATTGGTTTGTCACTCAAAAGATATTTAATAATAATATGAATATCATAATAATTCTAAGTTCACTTTTTCAAGATGTATGAAATTAAATTATGAATTAAAAAAATGTCTGTCAATGAAAAATACATGACATTATCTTAACACCCCACTTTTCTGTTGTTAATTTGTCTAGATTTCTTCAAATTTTGTCAGTAAATTTGATTTATAATTTTAATAAGCACACTGTATACATGAATCTCCTATCTGTCAAAAGTCCGGAAAAGATAAAATGGTTTAACACCAATTGTTACCAGGTGATTCCATATTCCTTTTGTCACATATTCATCATTTATCAAAGCACACTTTAGCAGGTGGTTCAAGATCCTTTCTTATATTAAAGGAACTAATTTTATTTTACAAACCCATGCCAAGTTATATCTTTCAAGTTTAAAATCTGTAGCAACCATTTTATGTTAACTACAAACCTGTGGATCTGCAGTAAAAGTTGTAGGATCAGATTCATATCCCTCAATATACAATCTAATGGTAGCTCCACTGCTTCCTGTACCACTCAGACGGAATATTATCCTGGAGTCATCTTCAAATATAATCCTTATACCCTACAATAATCACAAAGCTCAAACTAAAAGTTATATCAAGAGAAAAAACAATTATAAATGTTATATTGCAAATACCATGAAATATCAACTTAACAAAAATAATGCATAAGGAAACAAAATACAAATCCTCTCATTAGTAATGATATGATGATGAAGGAGTGATTTTTACTGTCTCCTAACTCTGACACTGCTAACATTCAGTCAAGTCTCACTGATATTGTTTGAAAAATGGTCTTCATATTTCTAGGTGGCAACTGAAGAACAACCAACAGATTTTTCTTTAAATCTGTTTAATATGACATAGACTTTTTAAACCCCTAATCTTGTCCATTGATTTTGCTTATTTAAGTTTTTTGATATTGTTTAGGGTTTTTTATGATTTTCCTCAACTTTATAGAAAAAAGGGGGGATATGGTGCAAGTATTCATCATACAAAAATATCATATGTACAAGTAAATTCCAAGCAAAGGAACAGCGCTTTGATTGCTGCATTCTGCATCTTGCTCTATCTCCACATTACTTCCACACACCTGATTTTTACTTATACTTTTATCTACTGGATCTTCATAAGAGAAATTGTCCATAATGGCCACTGTATAGGATTTTCCTCCAGATGTAAATGTTTGTCCTTTCATACTGCCATCATCAGCCTTAGTATTCAAATTGCTCATTAACTTGTTTGCAGGCTCAGATTCACAATTCTCATAATCATATCTGTGAAATATAAAATATTTTAACTCAAAAGCTTTACCAATCGTTTGATTGATTGATTGGTGTTTAACGCCACGTCGGCAGTATTTCAGCCATATCATGTCGGGAACATACACAATTTTTACTAAAATTCTATTGTTTACCAATAAAACTTGGGGTTTAAAAAGTCAACGGATAAAATTTCCCTGTAAATTACATCCACAAGTACTCCCAATATGATTTTGAAGTTAATAATATTTATACTGTGACACAGTTAGTAACAAACTAATCTTCCCAAAGGCCTTCAAATTTCATTCAATTTGCATCAGATATGTCAGTTGTACTGTTGCAAAAGTGTTTATTGTGCTGGAGTATGTGTGGTAAGTGCCTTATTTGGTCGCCATTATAGTGTAAAATAAGAAATTGCTTACCATCTTTATTTCTTTAAAATATTTATAAAGTAAATACTGGAACAACACAAATAAACAATAGTTTTTCACAATTTAAACAAGTAAATGTTTATTTATGGCCGTAAAAGTACTCTAATTTGAGCAAATTATTCAAAACTTCTAAAAAAAAATCATGATTTTTAAGCCAGTTTTTCGGGATTGAAAACTATGAAAAAATAAGGCTACCATTTTTCTCTTTTTTGTTATTTGTCTTGTTATGAAGCACACCATATTAAAATAAGGTTGGTAGAGGATTGTGCTCCAAATTAAAGCAAATATAGCCTGAAACTGACATTTCTGGCTGTATTTTAGTCATAAGTTAAGTTGTACCAAATTTTGACCACCCTGTTTTCAATAATTCTGTAACATTTATCAAAAATATCATAAATTTCTAGATAAGAGATGTCTTCCCATTATTTTCACTATATTTCAAATTGTTCAAAAGGAAAGCAGCATTCTATGATCATTTGAAGATTTCATTTTTGTATGTTATAAACAACACCATCAAAGATAACTAACAAAATATAAAAATATTAACCTTGTATAAAAATTGCGTCCATACTGTTTCCAATGGTCCATTACGACCTCTTCTACACTGCATTTTCTGTTGGCCAGGACAGATAACCAGGCTAATACAGCCCATAACCCATCCTTCTCCCGTATGTGATCTGATCCTGTACCAAAACTTTCCTCGCCACACAGTGACAACATGCCAGCATCCATCAAATTACCAAAGAACTTCCATCCTGTTGGTACTTCATAGCATTCAAATCCTTTGGCTTTAGCAACTCTAAAATATCATTTTAGAAATATGGTGTAATCAGGCACTTTTTTTGGTAAATATGTGACAGTTACTGATGACAGAACTAAATGTACATAATTTTGTTCATTTAAAATAAGAATTAATCAGATTAATCAACTGGTAAAATAATGCCATGTTGAGTATAAACAGATAAATGATGCATGTAAGAACATTACTGACCCTTAGGATGCTTTCCATTAACTGTTCGAAAGGTGAGATGAACCAGACAAACCACAAGTAGTCGGCAGAAAATGGTTCAAACCAGGTTGGAACAGCATAATGGAAAATGCCCTTGTTTTATCTTTTTGATAATTTCTGTTGTTAATGTATCTTTGTATCTCTTCCAGTTTTCAATATAATAATCATGCATCCCATGTTCTATTAAGAAATTTCAGATATGGCGGAAGCCATCAGATAAAATTCCTAAAAGGCTCCAACATGGATGCTTCTATCTTAATTTTTTCCAAATTAACCCATTTCCAATTTTTTGTCATAGTTATCTCCCCTGATTTACAACTACGGCTATGCTAACATAACAGTATATGGGAATTTTCATTAACTTTCAAAATTTTTACCTGTACACCTAATTAAATCATACCAATTAGTGACAGGATGTGAAATTACCCTAAGGCAGTTATTTTCTTAATCAGATGCACAGGTAAAGTTATTAATTGGAGCAATAAGCAAAAGGATTAGAGATACTCCCATAGGATCTAATAGACAGGATAGAGATGATAGCCATAGTTTTAAATCAAGGAAAGTAATTCAGCGTGAATTGGAAAGTGGTTAATTTGCAAGGTTAGTTCAGACAAAAAGATTTCAAGGGAATTTTTAATTGGGTCTTATACTAAATTGTCTTGAGATGGTGGCCATTCTGAATGTCCAGCAAACCATATTAAAGGTTGGTATAGGACCACCTACTAATCATTCCTGCAACAAAACAATCAACTTTGCTCAGTGGTTGCTTTCTGAACAAATCAGAACATAACAGATGGTTCTGGCTGCCCTTTTTTATTTGGATTAAAAAAAAACGTTAAATATAGCAGACATGATCTAGACAACATTCCTACAGAGATCAGTTGCAATATGCAAAGTCATAATACATTAAAAGGTCTTAAAAGTTCCAATGTTAAACTATGGCAGGCCATGACGGCCATTTTTCTCACAAAAAAGCTTTCAAAGTTTCAAGCCTAACAGAACAAATTTTTGCATCTTGTGGCCATGCTGAAATTCATTGGCAAAAAAAATATTTTAATGTTAGAAAACCATTTAGACAACAATTTTGTCAAGTTGAGTTGCTGTTAGCAATGACATAACACATAAGAAGACTGTTAGTTATTTTCCCACAGGGTCTAATGTTAAACTATGGCAGATCATGATGGCCATCTTGAATGTCCCATAAGCAAAAGATTCACAAATTATGCAAAGGATAATACACTGATTATTCAAAAAAAAATTTGGTAGAAAACCATTTATTTTCAGTATTTGTGTCAAATATAGATGCAATTGGCAAAGTTATAACAAATGAGAAGGTCTTTAATAGAGTCCAATGTTAAATCATGGGGACCATGGCGGTCACCTTAAATGTCTTATCAAAGACAATTCAAAATTTTAGTGGTGGAATACCCACTGATCAACCCTACAACATTTTAATTCAATTGTGCAGAGGTTTCTGCCAAAAATATTCTCAAAGTTTCAAACAATTAGAATGCATAATTGGCTTTGGCAGCATTTTTATTTCTTCTGATTGCCAAACAATTCAAAAGTTTGGCACAAGACAACTTGTGCAAATTCTTCTCAAAAAGCTTTTTAAATCAAAGAAAATTAATATTGTCACCATAGTATTATAATTATACCTGTCTACAGCACCACTGGTAGGCATACTTCTGGCAAAGCCTTTAATTCCTGTCTTTTTAAAATATGGAATGCACTCTAAGTTATTAGCCAACACAGCCAAGGAATCTGAAGGTGTTACAAAGAAGGCATTTTTACCCAGGATCATGTTTCTGTCCTGAAATATTTTATTTTACTTTTAAGTATATATACAAGCTTACAATACAATGTTTATGTGAAAAGTGTAAGAGGATAGTCAAAAACATTTTTAATTAAATAAAATACAAATTTTCACTACCAGTAAAATGTAATGTAAAAACTTTCCTTTGAATCTATTAAAAGATGCAAAACAAATGTCAAATTATTGTAAAATAACACATTTTGTAGGTGGTCTATATAAAGAATGAATATGGAATATATGTCAGAAAAACATGATCCATATCTTACATATTTTTTTACAACAAATATTCAAAAATCATATTGAACTGTGTCTAAAGGACTTTTCTGGATTTACCTCCATTAGACATGCTAGAGGCTAGGAAGATCAGTAAAACTTTTGGAAATTATATTTACATTCATGGACCAAATGAATGGCGTCTGAACTAAAACAACTTTGGTATCTACACAAAACGAACTGTGAAATACTTTTGTATGTGTGTTGTATATTGTGATATCATCCAAGCATCCATGGGATGTGATGGATGATAGGCATTCTCTGAGTAAGCCCGGAGGCTTGAGGGTTGAAAAGGAATTATTGTTACCGGTATTGGCCAGTGTTCCTTATTTAAATAACAAAAGAAAATCCTACCTGAGT